>MVGT01003436.1:145437-192375 GCA_002174775.1 Macleaya cordata
TGTGGATGAAAAGCTGAGCTGAGATTAAGATTAGTCCTATAGGCTTTATGTAAGCTTTTCTAAAATTCAGATGTAAACTGGGTACCTCTATCAGATACTATAGTCAATGACATACCATGTAGTCTCATTATCTCTGAAATATATAACCATACTAACTTTTCAACCGAATAAGAAAATTTGACTGGTATAAAATGAGTAATTTTTGTCAATCTATCCACAATGACCCATATCGAATCTATCCCTTCGCTAGTTCTTGGTAAACCAGAAACAAAATCTATCGTTACATGTTCCCACTTCCATCCTGGAACTGATAAAGGTTGGAGAAGACCAGGTGGCTTCCGATGTTCGGCCTTTACTTGTTGACAAGTCAAACATTTCTTCACACATTGAGCTACATGCTTTTTCATTCCTGGCCACCAAAAATTTCTGCGAAAATCCTTATGCATTTTAGTGCTACCAGGATGAATAGAATAATGAGATCGAGGAGCTTCATCTAAAATTTCTTTCCTCAATTGTGCATTTTTAGGTATCCAAAGTCGATTCTTAAACCGAAGACTATTTTCTGCATGCAAATTCCAATTAGCGTTATCAGTATCTGCAGCCTTTTCCTTGTACCTAGCAAGTTCCCTGCTTTTATCTTGTGCTTTAATAATTCTCTGTATTAAAGTAGGTTGGAGTTTCATATGGGCCATATAACCATTGTACCCTTCTTTATTCATTGGATTCAGGTTTTATGATGTAGCTGCGTCTAATAACAGCTATTCTTTTACCATCATGTGGGCAAGAATACCTTCTCTCTTACGACTAAGTGCATCTGCAACCACATTTGCTTTACCTGGGTGGTAATGTAGTGTGAAGTTGTAATCATTTAAGTATTCCTTCCAACGTCTCTGTCTCATGTTAAGTTCCTTTTGAGAGAATAAATATTTTAGATTTATGTGATCTGAGTAAAGTTTAAATTTCTCTCCATACAAATAATGTCTCCATATCTTCAAAGCAAAAATAATTGCAGCTAATTCCAGATCATGTGTTAGATAATTCTTCTCATGATTCTTTAATTGTCTTGAGGCATAAGCAATAACGTGACCATTCTGCATTAAAACACATCCAAGTCCTATTCGACACACAGGTGTTGTAGTTAGACGAGTCTTCAACTCCTGAAAAGCAAATTCATATTGATCAGACCACACAAATTTAACACCCTTCTGAGTTAACCATGTCAGTGACGATGCTATACTAGAAAATCCCTGGACAAATCGACGATAATAACCTGCAAGTCCTAAGAAACTTCGTATTTCAGTCACTGATATAGGGCGCTGCCAAATTTAGAACAGTCTCCACTTTAGAAGGGTCCACAGAAATTACATTCCTTGACACAACATGCCCAAGGAATTTTACTTCACTCAGCCAAAATTCACATTTGCTGAATTTACCATAAAGTTTATGATCACGTAAGGTTTGGAGAATAATTCTCAAATGTTCTTCATGATCATCTTGAGTCTTAGAGTAAATCAGAATATCATCAATGAACACTATGACAAATTGATCTAGATACTTCTAGAATATTCTATGCATCAAATCCATAAATGCAGCTGGAGCATTTGTCAAACCAAATGGCATCACTAGTTATTCAAAATGTCCCAAACGTGTTCGAAAAGCTGTCTTTTCAATGTCTTCCTCTTTTATCCTCAACTGATGATATCCAGATCTAAGGTCTATCTTTGAAAAATAATTAGCTCTTCTTAATTGTTCAAATAAATCATCAATTCTTGGAAGAGGGTATTTGTTCTTGATAGTCACTTTATTTAACTGTCGATAATCAATACACAATCTGAATGATCCATCTTTCTTTTAACAAATAAAACTGGAGCGCCCCACGGTGAAAAACTTTGTCGAATGAATCCCAATTCTTTCAATTCATCTATTTGAGACTTCAACTCCTTTGTTTCTAATGGAGCCATTCGATAAGATCTAATTGAGATAGGAGAAGTACCTGGCAAAAGATCGATAGAAAAATCTATCTCTCTCTTTGGAGGTAACCCTGGCAATACTTCTGGAAATACATTTTCAAACTCTTTAACTTGATCAGAAGCAGATGCATCTTCCTGTGTTATGGTATAAAGTAAAGCATCCTCCCGTGGCATTTCTTCCACAGGTGTATCTTCTGTAACAATAGTGTAAAGTGTCCCCTGTGTCTGTGGTACAGAAAATCCCATCTGTCTTGGAAGTTTCGGGCACTGCTTCTTCATGTGACCCATCTCATTACAGTTAAAACACTTGATCTGACTTGAATTTGCTTGCCCTGGTTGTTGTACTTGTTGCAGTCGAATTATCTGTCCCTATGGTCTAACTACCTGTCCCTGAGGTCTTATAGGCGATGGTTGTACTCCTCTAGGTACAAACTGATTATTTTGTGTAGGTGCAGGTGGTCTTGTAGCCTATTGACCTGGTTACAAAATTACTGGTCGCACTGCTTGCCATTCCTATCTAACTGGTCTGTAACTCAATTGTCCGAAAGAAGTTGGGACTACCTGTCTCTTATTAGGATCCTGTCTCACCTGGAATTGCTGAGGAAATTGTCTAGTCCTCCCCACCTATCCTCTAGTCGCTTGTATATCCTCATCTTCTCTTTCAATACTCAAAGCTTTACTAACTGCCTCAATATATGAACGGATCTGGAATGGAGCCAACTTTCCCCTGATATATTTTTTAAGGCCTCGAATAAACTTTTTGGCTTTGGTCACATCTGTGGAGATTTTTTCTGGACCATATCGAGATAAAGTTGTAAACCTCTCTTCATACTCACTCACAGTAAGATTCGCTTGAACTAGATTCATAAATTCTTGATGCTTTCTGTCTCGAGCACTCTCAGTCACATACTTTTCTAGAAATAGCTCCTGAAATCTTGCCCAATCAAGTGGCTCAGTTTTGACATCTTTCTCTAACCTCCACCATATCTTGGCTGCGCCTCGAAGCATAGAAGTGACTAGCATCATACGCTGAAAAGTATTGCACTCCATTGGTTTTAACATAGAATCCATATCAAGTAGCCAATTTTCTGCAACATTGATCCTCCGAATGATGTTGGACGCAATTTGTTGAACTCTGCCAGTAACTTCCTAACTTGATGGTTTATAGGTTCAAACATTACTTCTTCTCTCTGAACAACAAGTAGAATCTATGGCTGTACTGGATTTTTGGTTGGAGGTTCAACTTGTTGTGATGACTGCGGTAATGCCTCAAGTCGTACTTGCCTATATGATATATCAATAACCTGGGTCCTCATCCTGTTCTATCATTGCCATCATTCTGTCCATTTTATCATTTTCCAAACTTCGATTTGAAGTACTTTTTCCAAACATCTCCATAATCTACCTCCTATAAAAGACACATCTTCAAAACAAAATATAGACATATAATCATATACACAGAGAAAATCAAGAAAATAATAATAATATTTCTTTTAATCTCTATAAATTTTATATTAACGTCTTTTACTTCACAATTCGGATCTAATACTAACGCTCTAATACCATGTCTGTAACACCCCAATTTAACACTCAAATATCTAAGAGATTGAATCGTATCTCGATGCATTAGGATAACTATACAAGGTGATTAATTAGTACTAAACAAACTTAAATAAGGTTTATTAACCTAAATCAGAGTTAAACTAATCTAGTTTGGGAAAACTTTAATCACCTCAAAATATGGATAGGCCCAACGGAAAATTTGCCAGAGTTTTTCCTGTATTTTCAAGGTCTGAAGCCTGTCATAAACCTGTAGAAAAGATGATTTATCCATAAATAATATTTCTAAATCATTCCAATCATCCACAATAGTCATATCATCTCATCAAGACTAGTCTACCTTACTTCATCAAAATAATAATACCTAGTCATCCACTAGGCTGGATTCAAACCACAATTCTAAAATAATGCCTCATTTAATAATATGCATAAATAACCTGAATTTAGTGATACAATATACATAAGTGTGTTTGTCTTATATACATATCTTAAGAAAATATATACAAAACAAGTAAGATAACATGCACCTTAAAAAGGCTAAAATACAACACTTCAAGTGTAAGAAAGCTATCGTTGACGTACTCCCTATATCAATTTCCTCAAAGGATACAGATATAGTCCGACCAATCCTCTCATGTATCCTCATTTCCCTCTGCAGTAATATCTCCTGGATCTGAGCAAAAAGTCTAGTAAGAAACTTATAATACTAACAAATAGTCACT
Organism: Macleaya cordata; assembly: GCA_002174775.1. Taxonomy (NCBI): domain Eukaryota; kingdom Viridiplantae; phylum Streptophyta; class Magnoliopsida; order Ranunculales; family Papaveraceae; genus Macleaya; species Macleaya cordata. The sequence continues at coordinate 149,690 of MVGT01003436.1, forward strand.
AACATGAATTTAAAACAATGTAGGTTTTAAAAGAAAATCAAGAAATCATAATACAGTAATGTAAAAGTAGTTGGTACTTGTTCTACAACATAAACCAATAACCATTCACTTACCTATTTAAGTAAATATAAACTAACAATATATCACCATCATAATACTGCGTAGTGTAATCATCTTAGAGTGAAGAGGCCACGACTATATGTTTCAGCTCCTAGTCAGTAAGCAAATCATGTTCCAACTTAACCGATGTGGAACCCCATCGTTAATTTCTGATTTCCGACCGAGCGACTGATTTATCAATTTTTGTAAGAAGCAAGTTGGCTCATGATTTAGGTTCAGGTGGACCTTTTACCATAATTTGCAGATGTAGCCGTTGTCGCAGTAGTCAGCCGTTTGACTCATGTAGACTTTTTAATGATCATTAAAATAATCCAGGAGTTGTTATGTTCCTCAAGTCTTTGCCTAATCTAGACAGCATGTAACCTGACCATTTCTAGAATCATACACGTACCTATCCAAACATGGTTTTCCAGAAAGAGAAATAAAATAACCTAGATTTCAATAGTTTTCCAATATAATGAGAGTCCCATTCCTGTCATGAGACAGGAAAACATAATGAAAATACGGAACAAATTATTATTTTTAGGAAACTTCAATAATTTGCTCGTGTAGGCATTACAAATCCATTTTCAGATTACCAAAAGATATATAATATAATAGTATAAATTTTAGTAGTAGAACATACTTTTTCCTACAAAAACGAACAACCATGCATATGTTGTGATTTCCCATCGAATATTATTATATAATCCGGGGAAAGTCGGTAGTAATATTATAATCTAGGAAAGCCGATAGTAATAATATAATCCAGAGAAAGTCGGTAACAATCATTACCGGGGGAAAGCCCAGCATAACATATATAACCTAGGGATCACCAACACATACCAACAACTGGGAACCTCCATCCCAGATATCATCTCAAAACAACTACTTCTCCCAACAGATAGAAGGAAGTAAAATATTTATATTATAAGAACCCGAAAATCTATTTGGTTTTGGAAATATACTCATCCCCAAAGCTCGATAACGATTAAATCTCGATTCTTTTAAAAATATAGTTTATTTAACTATAAGTAAGAAAATAATCATTAATATACATATATATGTATATAACTCATTCATATATATAATTATTAGAATCTAGTTATTTTAAAGATAACTATTATTGGTTTACATCACTATGTAAAACTATACTTTTGGAGAATTATTTTCACATCAATAGGACATGACAAATAAATCATGCATGCTTTGTAAAATAATTACATTTGATTTACAAATATAAACCCTATCAACAACATTGAAAGTACTTTAATGGCTATAAGAGAGTATTTATAAGTTCCTACCTCAAATCCCGCATGGCTAACTCTTTACTGCATTAATTTCCTCTAATTAGTGTATTGGTATTAGTACACACTCCCAACGGTAACAACACATTTAATTCACTTTCAAAACTCAATTCAATTCATCCTAATTTCATATAGAATAGTCTAGGAATCTAAATTCTAACTTAAACAATCACTACAAGGGTCCAAGTCTCTTTAGTCATCCTCTTTTAATATTAATAAGAGGAAACCAAATACCTCAAAATCATTGAACCTAAAATTCAATTTTTTTTAAATTTGTCACCACTAACAAATTCAATCCACTAGAATTAACCACAAAATTAAAATCAATCTCAAGTTCTTCAAATAACTCACAAACTAGGTCCTTATCAAATCAAATAAGGGCTTTAGGATTACAAATCTAATTTGCTCTAAATATCCTCTTCAATTGATTTAGAGCTCTGAATCCTACAATCTAACCCAAAACAATAAATTTGGGTCAAAATCAACCCTTCCAATTATCAATTTCATCAATTAAGAGTTTGAAAGGTCTAATCAAACCTTAAACTATTAACAAAATCAACCCTAAAATTGAAAACTAAAGATTAACAACATAAAACATCTAATTACAAACAAAATGAAAAGCTAGGGTTTCAAATTTATACCTCAATCAACAAATTATAGGGTTCCTACGATCTCCCAATCAGCCCATCATTATCATCATGTTCTTCTCTCTCTCTCTATCTATCTCTCTCTCTCTCTCTCTGTCTTTCTTCTTCTCCTCCTTCTCTTCTTTTCTCACCGTCTCTCCCTCTGTCCTGTCTCTCCCTCTGTCCCGTCTCTCAACTGTATGGTATAAGAGAGATTTCTCTCTCTCTCTCTTTCCTATAAAAACTAGAAAGGGCGGTGGTAAAAAAAAGAAAAGCTAAAATAGTAATAATAATAATAAAAAGAATAATTACTTGGGTTATACTAAGGTAGAAGCACATACAACAAATTATGTGTATATAAAAGAATAATTTATAAGGTTACTTATTAATACATCACCCATACATATATATAGTATATATACACAATTAAATAAAGTTTAATTGGTCAAAATCGCGGGTACCTTCGGTACTGGTCAAAATCGTGTTCCGGACTTTGATTTGGGATCATTTAGTGTCCGATTTTCGTGCGTAAGTAGTCGAAATTTAATAACTTTTCGAGATCTATCCATTCGTACTGTTCGATTCAAAATATGCTTCGAACAAAAACTCATTATTAAATCCTAGACTTAATTATTTTAACACCTAATAGGTTCCACGATCGAAGCGTTGGACTCGACTCAACTTGACTCACCAAAGTCAACAAAATTATTTTGGGTCGTTACAGCTAGCCTCCGCCCCGAGAAAGATCCTGTGGAGCTAAAGTAATGATTTGCATACCATCCTTAGATCCAACCCTAATGGTTGGTTCGAAGTCTTCCCAAAGAGGTAGAAGATTAGTGTAACCAGCAATACTTGCAAAAGAGAGCACTGGAGGTTGAGTCTTTGCCGCCAGAGCCCCTCCTTGCTCTGGCATCACTACTGTGGCAGGCATTAGCATCCGCCAAAAAAAATTCTCCAACCCTAAAAACTCCATGAAAGTCGATTTTCTTCGTTGGCTAACACTGCAACCAAGTCCAACTCTAATCTAATTAGTTTGACATTTTTTATATAAAATAAGAAAACGAGTCAGGATTGACCCTAACCTGAACAAGGTTGAAAGGTTTATCTCCAATGAAGGTGATTGAACAAGGTTGAAAGGCCTTTTTTGAGTTTAAATAGTAGCAATGGGTAAAAACTGTTCAACTCTTATTCTAACTTGTTTAGTTAACGAGTCGATTAAAATATAATTTGACGGGTCCAATTAAGATCAGGCCGGCGAGTCATAGTTCATCTTGCCTGGTCTAAACTCTAGATTCTAGCTCCAACTATTATTACAAATAGTATATAGTATTCTTAAAGTTGATAATAGAGTCGCATACTATGCATCCCCATTTTGACCCACTACAATATAATATCAAATGATACGCATACCTATTTGATTTACTCAAAGGCCAGCTATAATACCTCTCAACATTTTTCGCATCTACCTCGGACTCTTGTATTAGATTAAAAGAGAAAGCAAACACTAAATAATAATAGTTCATAACTTTATATTAATTATACTGTTACATGCAAAAGACAAATGACCTTCCTAAAAATTAATTAAGAACGGATCAGTTTACAGGTATAAGTCTATATGGGGTCTCCATGAAGTTGATTTAAAGGTTGAGATTTTGTGAGGATGTTCTCATCACCATTTAGATTATTTTTACAAAAAATCAGTATATCTATAAAACTTCTAACCCCACCAAATGTTAACTCTTTTTCTCATTGTTCATCTCTCACTGTTAATTTTTAATCAACTTTCGATCAACTTTTGATGGGGCTAAAAGTTTAAGAATGAACTAGTTTTTGGTGAAGATGATCTACCTCATGTGGGCCCTACATGAGCCTGTACATTTAAGGCCGATCCATTCTCAAATTAATTAGTGAATTAGCATTTCAATATATATGTTTAATTCATTAGTTATTCAGTATCATAAATTAGTTAGTGAATTAGCACCTCTCAAAATTAGTTATTCAGTATCAGAAATTATTACTTATTTATTTGTATTATTATAAAGAAAAGCAACCAAATTTTATTTTTTAAAATTGTTCAAACATCTTTAATTAAGTTCTCAGATAAAGCGTAATGCTAGGCCAAACTGGGGACTCCCTTACTGAATCCCTGTCTAGTCAAAGTCGGGAGATTAATTTTAATTATAAGTTCTATAATGATATTATTTTTGGTGAGATCTCACTATTTTCACAAAAAATTACACTTTACGTGGAAGACCACTTGTTAGAGTGGTTGGAAACATGGTTGGCCAAAGTGTAGGTCTTGGTATCGAATCCCACAAAGGTGATTCATTTTTAATTTAAGTCTAATTCAAAAAAAAAAAAATTACACTTTACCATTATTTTCATGTGGGTCTTATATATAAAGAAGTTAATATGGAAGTTCTCAAAAATGAAGTCCGACTCCGAGCAGTAAAATTCTTTTGATCTATGTGGTGTGAAAAACATCTTCACTTCTTTTGATCATATTTTTCTCAAAAAATAAAATATATTAATTCATGAAAGTTAAAAGTATCTATCAGTATAAATGTTAATTACCTTCTTAAATTTTCTACGTATATGTAGAAAGAATAATGCTAAAACGTACGCATATTTTGGGAGATTTTCTTCCCCCAAACCCATCGTAAGGTTATTATCACCTCGTGATTTGAATCACATCCTCGAGTTCCGTCTTCCCCAAACTTCAAGACATGGATCACCGTCCACCTCAGGGAGGGATGTAAATCCCCCAAAAGTGCGTGCATTGTAGCACTACACATGTAGAAAGCATGGACCACACACTAGTAGCCTTCAATTTGGGTTCCACTTTAAGTTCTTTCTCTTGATGTTCTTTGCCCCCATATACTTTTCTTCTTTTTATTATAATCAATCAAATCAAATTTAAAGTTATTTTATGTATTAATTCTTAAACATGCATTATAAAGAGGGGTAATGCTACATAAACACTCGATCGGTTGTTTTTATTTTAAACACCGGCCTGTGGGGCCCACATAGATACACTTCAAGAGCTGAAATTTTGTGAGATTGTTCTACTCACCATGTGCAACATCCTCACAAAAAATCAGCTCATTCTAAAATTTCTAACCCGATCAAAATCCAAACTTTTCTCCCCACCCTCTTACCGTTAATTTTCAATTAGTTTGATATTAACTTTTGATAGGGTTAGAAATTTTAAAATGGGTTGATTTTTTGTGAGGATGTTGCACATGGTGAGTAGAACAACCTCACAAAATTTCAGCTCTTGAAGTGTATCTATGTGGGCCCCACAGGCCGGTGTTTAAAATAAAAACACCCGATTGAGTGTTTATGTAGCATTACCCTATAAAGAGTAACATCAAGATTTAGTTTGTTGAACAAATAAATTAAATAAATATTTAATAGAAGTTCATTTGCACAACAAATTAATTAAATAAAATTTTTGTAAGAATTATTAATTTTGGGGCATTAATCGCGCATGCCTTTTGGTTGATAAATGGAATCAAATAGCTTTATAAAATACTGATTGGACATATTCTTATTCACTATAATAATAAGGAAAGATGGTGTGTTTTGGTGTGTTCGAATCTTTTTATATATCTACACTTAATTGTTTTTTATTTCAAAATATCTCATTTATTTATAATTTTATACAAAATATATTAATTATTTTGCTTAAGTGCAGATATGCACTCATTTAGTGTTAAGTCGTGTTTTATGCCTTTCACATACTTGGTAAGTGCATAATGTGAGATGTCTTAGCCGGGTTCAATAGGATTGTGGGTAACATGTAATGATTGTAGGTATCAATCGTTATATTGACCCAACAATCTTGCGATTTTTTTTTTTTTCTTTTTTTTAATGTTGGGCTTGTAAAAACTAAGTATTGTATGGAAATGATTTAATCATCTCTTAATAAGCACTATAAACAAGTGTAAATAGAGTGTAAGAATAAAGTGGATGAAACTCAACGTTTTAAGTTGGGAGACTCATTTAGTGCTAGTCAAAGAAGTTGATTTTTAAGTTGGTCGCCTTTTTTTTTTTTTTTTAAACGTGACATGAACACCCATACAAATGCGTCAAAGTTTTAAGCTTTGCCATTGCCAGGCGAAACTTGAAGGTATGTTGAAGTAGGTAGGCTTTACCTACAACATAAAAGAAGGCATATCTTTATGCAGCTCCCAATATCAAAAGCAACATAAAGATCTGCACAGTGCAAATGTCTATTTTTGAAAAGAAAGAAAATTTTATTAAAGAAAAGAGGGAAGTTCAAATGTCTATTAGCTTGGCTGAAGAAGCTTGTTTCTGTTGATAGGGGTGGGACTTGGGTTGGGTCAACCTGTCCAACCCGAACCCGACCCGATATTTGGGCAAGCATGGGCGAAGGTTGTTGGGCATTTGGGCAAGTATGGACATTATTTTGCCAATCCATAGTCAAATTTGGGCAAGCATGGGCATAGATAATTGCCAACCCAAGCAACCCGCCCAACCCGAGAAATGTATATATATACTAAGATAATTGATTTCTAACATGGAAATATGTGACAAAAAAAAATAAACTCTAATTTTACCAAGTATTTTGAAAGATATAAATAGATAAATATATTAAGTTACTAATATAGGGTGGAGGTATTAGGCCTTAAAATAAAAACTTTCCTTTTGTCTCATTATATGTAAAGTAAAATTATAATATTACTTAATAAGTAAAACTCAAAATAGTATAAAGACAATTATGGATTTGGATTTCATTGTTACTATATTTTGTTTAAAATTTTCATTTATTATGTGAGTAGATTGTTAGTTTATTTATCTTTTTAAACTATGAAGGATATTTTATTTATTTAAGTTTATTATTTATTTTTATTAATTTTTTGTATTAATAATTTCATTCAATCACCTAAATTTATTAAAACATGGGCAACCCGAAGAACCCAAGAAACCCGAAGAACCTGAGAAACCCACTCGGGCCATGCGTGGGTAAGCCTCTTATAGGTTTTGTGGGTTCTATGGACATTCTGGGCAAATGAGGTACAGTGTGGGCATGGCATGTCCAAAGCCTCTAACCCGCCCAACCCGCCCGAATCCCACCCCTAGATAGCACAGTCATGTGTTCAAATTCTACTTATATTGAATAAATCTAAACAATGTTAGAAGACTACGCATAACCCAGGAGCGAGTACTTCCTATCGTATGTGGTTGATCATCTGGTGCTTGCAGGTTGAATTTTCTTTCCCATTATGATGCCGTTCGTAGTGGTTTCTTTACGACGTTTATTATAACGTCTTTCTCTTAGATTGTTGATGGTAATTTCTCCCTAGTCGTTGGTAGCTGAGTTCTCCCCTCTTATGCTATTGTTTGTACTTGTAATATTTGGGCAACAATCCCATCCTAAACCAGTCTTTCCTTCCCTTATTGTTTCTGAGGCAATCTCTTTGTATAACGAATACACTGCTCCTCCTGTTTCAAATGTGCCACCAACTGATTCAGGTCCTTGTGGTAACGCGCAATGGCGTCCTCCTTCTAATGGCATTATTAAGATCAACGTGGATGGTGTCACTGGTTCAAGTTCTATTGTGATTGGGGTTGTAGCTCATAATCATTCCTCTGATTTTATTGTTGGGTTCAATGGCTTTGATGGCAATTGGTGTGGACCTGATGGTGCTTTGGAAGCAGAGGCAAAGGCATTTCTCAAAGGTCTAGAGCTTACCTACTCCTTACAATTGAGTGAAGTGATAATTGAAGGTGATTCTCAACAAATAGTTTATCTTCTTAAGGCTGAGCATTTTAAGTTTCCTTCGCGCATTCGTAATACGTATCTTTTTGGATTGTAAGAGTCTCATGACGTAGTTTGCTAAGATTAATATTCTTTTCACTCCCCGTGGTGGAATAGAGTTGCTCACCTTCTCGCTCGAGAAGCTATTTCGAGTAAGTTGTACTCTAATTGGTCTGGTGCAGGCCTCTTGTATTGAGAGCTCTGTTGTTACAGATAAAGCTTCTAGTTTTGCTTAGTAAAATCTTCCCTTCTTTTAAAAAAAATAAAAATAAAAAATAAAAATCCATCCATTTCCCATAGAACTTAAATCTTTGCCTATGTATATTTCTAGATGTGGTACTAACTTCGCTAAATTTAATTAAGGTCATCCACTAATTGGTCAGAATAAAACTAAGGAAAAAATCGAGTGTTATTTTGTTTTGTCCACCTACTTTTCAAGTTAATGATGCATTATCCCCATCATATAACCACTAGTTTTGTATGGTTAATCTCAGAATCTTTTGACCACATAGCTTTTAATGGCTGAAGAGGGAGGTAATCTTCACTCACTTAAAAATTATGTGGACATAATAGAATTCGAAAAAAAACCTATTGTTAGAACACATCAGTGTACATGTGTGGGATTTGAGTTCCACCTCCATAAACTAATCTGGGTTATGGGAGGAGTTCCACTCTTAATCTAATTCCTATTAGATATGAGCTTTGTTGAGCAAGTTACTTGAGGAAAAAAGAGGTTATATATACACAAGCGTTGTGCACGTACGTTGCACGTGTTTCTCACACTGGTTTTGTGATAAACTATTAATGCAATTAATTATAAAAAAATCAAAAAATGCAAATATCAATTGCATTGATTGAAATGTGAAAATTGAGTAGGTAGTTACGGAGAGATTTTAGGGATAGTTCAGGGAGAGAGATTTTAGGGATAGTTCAGGGAGAGAGAAAGTGGGAGAAAATCATGGAAGAGATTTAATTTCCTTTGTAAAAGTGAAACGGTTATATTTTGGTGAGAGTAAAACTACTAATTTATCCTTTTTTGAGGAGCAAAAGATGACCATTATAGCCTTTTTCAAAGTAAAGTTAAACTTTAATACAAAATAATTTTTTCAAGGACACCTAAAGTAAAAAGCCCAAAAAATCTCATTCTCTTAACTAATAGTATAGATGTGTTATGTAAGGAAAATACTAAACTTATTGCTTTTTCCTATTGCCTAGCATCCCACGGTGGAGTGTTCATCTCACACCTCTCGTGATTTGCATTATTTTTGAATTTCCATTGCTACCCTCCTAAATAGCATAGGGAGTAAGAAAGGCAATAAGGGAGGCAATAAGTGTAGCAAAGTCCGTTATGGAACTCCAAATATATCATCAATAAGATCAGCTCATCTTTTTCTCTCTATTTTAGGTCTCTCTTTATTTATGGTATTGTGATTCTGAGCTATAGTGTAAGAACTATAATTTTTGTTTTCCTATTCCAATATTTTCAATCAACTTAAAAACTAGAATTACAAGTTTTATTATTTCTACCCACTTGTAAATTAGTGAAACATTACTTCCGACTATTAAATTTCTAAACTTATTTAATTATTCCCTTATACACCTTTCAATAGTTTGGACAAAGATGGTAATGCATTACGAACTTGAAAATAGTCTGGTGTCGTGACTCGTGACCTTGGCGGCTGCTCTTGAAGATTTTTTTTTTCAGATGTACACGGGTCACTCGTAACCTGGTAATTTACTAAAAGACATAATTACCCCTATTGTAATAGCAGGGATATTGATGTAATATTTGATTTAATAATGTCAATATTGCAGAGCTTACCCACCTTCCGAAAGAGACCCTCTATCACAAAAGCCATATAAAACAAAACAAACAATTGGGAGATCGAGAAAGAAAGTTCAGAGAACAAAAAAAGAAGAAGATGAGCTCTGGAGTGATATCTGAAAATGGCTGCCTCTGCTTACAACTAAAACCCCATCAACACTCCACCAGGAAAAAATCACTAAACGAAACTTCTCTCCTTGTTTGCTTCAAAACCCATAATCCAAAAACAAATCTTTTGATCGAAAGTCGTCTTTTTTCTTTTGGATCTTCAAAATTCAGAACAAAAGCCACCATTAACGATGGGTTTGTTTTGGCTGCGAATTCAGAGTATTTGAGTTTTTATGAACTTTTGGGGATTTCAGAGGGTGGGAGTTTCTCGGAGATCAAACAAGCTTATAAACAGTTGGCAAGGAAGTATCATCCGGATGTTTCGCCACCGGATCGGACAGAAGAGTATACGAGGAGGTTTATTCAGGTTCAAGAAGCTTATGAGACATTATCGGATCCCACTAGGAGGGCTATGTATGATAGAGATTTGGCTAGGGGTTTGCATCTTGCTTTCTCTGCTCGGAAACGCTATTACCACCCTCGTCACCACCATAACGACGAGGTAAACCTCTCTCTCTTCTCCCATGTTTGGGGTTTTGATATGATATTGCTTGATGGTTTTTAATTTTTTTTTAATTATTATCAAAATTTTCCTCCACCACTCTTTCTCTCTAGCACACACAAAATCCTGGAATTGCATTAGTTAATTAAAAATTTCTTTGGGATCTTTCGCTATTCCTGGATTATGAAATGGTGATTGTCTTGGGTTCTGTAACAGTTTCTTCTTTTGCCTTCTGGATTTTATGGGTTATGTGTTAAATTTGTTTTTAAGATCTGGGTTTGTAGTATATTGTTAAATTTTGTTTTTTATGTTCTTGGGTTAGGAGATTCTGATGGATTTGGGTTCTGTACAGTTTATATCTTGCTTTCTGAATTATGGGTTTTGGGTTCTGTTCTTAAAATCTCTTTTTAAATATGTGTTTTTACATGCTGATTTAGATGGGGTTGTGCACTTCTCATATTTTCCTTTCAGAGTTATTGGTTTGTATTTTAAATGGGTATGTAGCATTTTGGTGAATAATTTTTTGTTTGTTCTTGGGTTATGCGATGAAGTTTGATTTGGTTCTGTGTAATTTAGGTATTTGATACCTAATTTTGGGTGGTCTATTTGTCTTGCAAGATTTGTGATTAATCTCAGTGATCAATTCTGTACTACTTATTTTGTTTTTTGTACAATTTTGTTTTTTTGTTGATTTGGTTTTTCAAATTCAGCTTCCTTTTGGACTAGTTTGGTGTTCTATCTGAACTCTTTTACTTGTTTCTGGGATTTTAGGTCAGGTTTTAGAAGTTATCAGCTTTGTTGATTTTCTCCTAGATTCTTTGTATTACTTCTATTGGTCTGATCTCTTGTGAAGATTTATGATTTTGGAGATCCTGGAGCTTCATTTTCTTTTCCAATTTTTTATTGATTTGGGTTGTTATTAACCTTAAAAGAAAAAATATTTCTGCAATTGCGTCTGGTTATCTTCTTTGTCATAACCTAGGTTCTTCTGTATGTCTTGATTTTAAAATTTGGATTTCTCTCAAGTCTTATCTTTTGTTTCTTGTATGTTAATATTTGATTTTCTTTCTTATTAGGGATTGGATGAGAGAAGTGAATGGAGGAACCGTTGGCAGTCTCAACTTACAGAGTTGAAGAGGAATAGTAGGAACCGCGATTCAAGAGAAAACATGTCGTGGGGAGCTCGGATGCGCAGACAAAGAAATGAACCATCAGGAGAATTATAAGTTTTTGTTCTATCTATGTAGTATGTATATATTTCCTAGTTCTTCACGGATTTGGATTGGAAGAAGTCAAAATAAAAAAAAAAAAAAAAAAAAGATCTTTGCTTTCTTCCAACCATATGTAATTAGACTTAATATAAAAGATGTACAGAAATACAATAAAGTAAGCTTTTTCTTTACTACTATAGTTTTGCCTTCAATGTCAAGTTGAATTCTTTGGTTCATTACTTCTTTGAATTTGAAGTTCAATTCTTTGGTTCTTTCAATGTGGTCTGAACTTTGAGGATGTTCTATTTGTTTTACATTTATGAATTGGCACTGTATATCGTGAGGATGAAGATTATACTTTGTGGCACCAATATTTTGTTTTCACCCAAAAACGAATCCAAACAAATTGCTGTAATAGTTAGATCTTCACCTTCTTTTGAATTGTTTCGAAAAATATACAGAGGTTTCTAGGGGGAATTCTACTTACTGTTGATATTTCTGTAGTTTTGTTGGTGCAAGTTTGCAGGTCTGATATATAGCTCAAACCTCTCTCACGTGTCTCAATCTGTAGGGAGAGTTCCATGCCTAGTAAAACTAGACATTCTTTTCTTGGTAAAGTATTTCTTCTTAGTTCTTCCTATTGATTCTTTTGACTTGACATAGTTCTCCCTTTGATTTCATATGAGGAGAAGGGTTCTCTTTGGGAGCACTTGTAAACACTTGTTAATTCAAACCGTCATTGAAACGAATACAATTTTTATTGTGAAGCTGAGGAGAAGCAATCCCGTTAAGGTGAAGGTAATCCATGTACTACCAAAGGTACGTTAGGTGTGTGGCTGGGATTGCTTCTCCTCAACCTCAGAGCAAAAATTGTATGCTTAGGTGTGTGGCAGGTAATCCATGTACTAACAACATTTTCAGGTAAAAGAAAAACTGTTTTTTTGTTTTCTTTTTAATCGGTAAGAAAAACTGTTTTCTCATCAAAGTTTTGTAGCTTATTTCATTTTGGATTATAGCCTTGATCCTTTTAACTTTCTTTCTCAACCATCCTCTGTGTGAACCTTGTTTTTATATTGTTTGTAGTTTAGTCTTGCATATCCTTTTTAGCTTTCTTTTGGCACCTGCCTCTATGTGAACCTTGTTTAGAAGTACAGGGAATCTAGTTCTAACCATCTATTTTTATGGTCCAGTGCAGCATTTTGTTCCTGATTTCAAAATTAATCTGTAAATGTTCAGAAGAAGCTAAGGTCAAGTTTGTGGATGGAAACCCTACAGTGACCCCCACATGAAGAGATTCAATGATCAACAGTAAGGTTTGCTGCTTTTACCGTCACTGCTGCTGTTTAATGCATAGAAGTTTATAGATTTTCTATTGCTAAATGAGTTTTTCATTTTGAATATTTTGACCACATTAGCTTACGACATGACGTGGCAACCGATGATTAAATGCCATGACATCTAATATAAGAGCTATGGTCCATTCTTTTATCCACCATGGTCAGAGAGCCTTAATTAAAGAACAAAAACATGGTCCACAACATGTAGAGATTAGGGCAAGGCCTGTGGCCTATGGTGGGTTTGAGGTATAATATGTTGGTAAGGCTAATGGGGGAGGTGTATATGTCACAGAAGTTATATGCGACACTTTTTTTTTTTTAAATTATTTTATTAACTAAAACATATATTTTAACTATTTTATTAATTAAAAAAAAGTGTTGCAGAAAATTTCTGCGACTCTTTTTATTTTATTCTTTTTTAATTGTGCCATCGCAGAACTTATCTACGATTCTGCGTCGCCCAAAACTTCTGTGGGTACCCTTATCCCCTTCAGCCTCCATCAAACTACCGGACCAGGTGAGGGGTTTGAGGTTTAAGAGTGCCCACTAGTCTTAAAATTTCACTGGATTTGAGGTTTAACAGTGTGCACTGGCCTTGCCCTTATGAGATAGTTGAAGACCATCGGCCTGGCGACAGTCTGGTGCTGATGCAGAGGATAATTAGGTTTCTGTTTCCAAAGAGGACAATTGCTAACTATCGACAGTCAGTTCTCCTATGGAGAGGTCTCACCCCAAAAATTCGAAAAATGAGTAGGATGCCCTTGCATGGGAAAAAATTTGAAGTGGAGGACGTTTTTTTTTTTTTTTTTTATGTATGGACCATGTTAGCGCGATGTAAAAAGGCGATTGAATAACGGCGGTGCACGTTAGCAAACCTCAATTAATGAATTTTAACATAAAAATAGTTATAATTTTTAAAATATAAATCGGATTTGAACAAAATTTATATCGTTGGAAAGCATTTTTCAAGATCTTTAAAACAAGATCACACATAAATACCAAATTCAAAAAAAAAATCTAGAAAAAATCAATTTATCAAGCTATAAACTCAAATAATTGTATGCACACTTTAATTTGCATACATCAGTTAACTTTGAACCATGAACTACAATACTTTCATGAACATAAAAAAAGTACAATTGCTCAAAAGTATGTAAGAATATCGAGTGCAAAATATAATTTGCATTGTTTTTAATTATGCAAATTATAGTTTATATTGTTTAAAATGTAATTTTTTGCTTTTTTCTTATGCAATTTGGTTGCATAGAGACTTAGAAAAGTGTAGATGCTTAAAAGTATTTAAAATAGCCGATGCAAATTATAATTTGCATCATTTTTTACTATGCATAATTTGCATCATTTAAAATGTAATTTTTTGGCTGCATAAAGGCTTAGAAAAGTGCAGATGCTCAAAAGTATTTAAAACTATGCAAATTATAATTTGCATCATTTAAAATGTAATTTTTTAGCCTTTTCTTATGCAATCTGATTGCATAGAGACTTAGAAAAATGCAGATGCTCAAAAGTATTTAAAATAATCGATGCAAATTATAATTTGCATCGTTTTTTACTATGCAAATTACAATTTGCATAGGCGTTTTTATGATGCAAGCAGTTATGGATTTTCATAGACTAATAACGAATTTTTTTTTGAATTTAGTATTGTTGTCTGGTCTCATTTTAAAGATCTTGAAAAATGCTTTCCAAAAATATAAATTTGGCTAAAATCGAAATTGTAGATTTAAAGTTATAGCATTTTTAATTTTAAAAAAATTTATTTTCTCTCTCTGTCACATCATCTGTCACCACAACAAAAAATAGTTAGAAGTATAGGTGTTTAGCAAAGAGAAGGGTAGTTTAGGTACTAAAATTTTGCATTTTTAAAATAAAAGAAGGAACTAATTCATTTCTTTACAAAACTCTAAAAAGTAAGGATTAGGCTTACAAACCAAAAAGTACTTGTCCTCTACTTGAAACAGTTATAAAAGGAGGGCTTTCACCCCAAGTTTTGGATCGCAGGATTTGGTCGTGTCTTTATATCCGTTCGATTGAAGTGTAAATTACTACAACTTTCAAACATTAGAATCAAACTGGATTTGCCATCAGGTAGCTATTGCAGTTGCCATCACTTCAGTTAAGTGTGGTCCTTGAGAAACAAAGGATATTGATGTTTTTTTTCTTCTTTCAGGGGACAAATTTTCCCGGCCACGTAAAATTTTTGAGCTGATCTATGGATTGAGGGTCTCAATCAATGAGTTTGTCTGCACTTCATCCCTGGAAAAAATCAGTCCAGTTTTTAATCTTGTACTCAAATTTGATGTTGAAATAGATTGCCTGCTTCTAGTCCTTTTTTGAGTGGTTAGATTAGGGTATCATTCAACATTTTGGTTTGTGTACAGTTATGAAAATCCCTGGAACTAGAATGTATTAAGCATAAGCAAGTTGGTTTCTGGTTCTGGTACTCAAATGGGTAGAATTGGATCAGATTGGTTCTTGAGTATTTTGTGTCTGGTTCAAACAAGTTTGTTCAGGTCTGGTACTCTACTAGGGCAGAATCAGAAAACAAAAATGAAGAAAAAAAACACTAGATTTGGAAGTTTTGGATCTTATTGTTTATTGTATCCGTTTTATCAGATTCCAACATAGAACAAAACAGAACCTATTCAGTAATATTGGTTCTGGATTTTAATAGTTCTGGTTCTGCTACTAAAATTGTTGGAATCGGAATCAGATTATTTGGTTTGTTTTGATTTGGTTCTAGGTACATTGATATCCCATTGAACTGAACTGAACTGAAGCAGTTCACAAATATCTCATTTTATTTTTCTAGTACTGCAACATGTTTTTTATATAAGAATTACATATCATCGATTAAGAATCGGAACCAAAACATGTGAGACCCAGAACGAGAACCGGAACCAATTATCCCATTACCGATTCCACCTATTTGAACACCCAAACCGGAACCAACAAAAACCCTAAGTTCATAACCAACTTATCAAAACAAAAAAAATAAAAATAAAAAAATACACTACATCATGAACCCTACATTTATTAGTACCCTACATTTATTAGTTCCTAAAGCCCATGGCTCTTTCATCTTCTCAAACAACGAACCATTCTTTTTCAAGCTCGGTTCTCAGCTGCAAAACTTGATCTTCCGGCAGAATTACTGTTACAATCCTTCCTGTACTTGGACCTGGAAGTACTAATACCGCCCCTTCATCGCCGATTCCATCAGCAGTATAATTCGCAAAAACTGGTTTCTTTCCCTTCAATTCCAATCCATAAAGCTCGGCTTCTTCCAAATCCAAAAACGTCAAATTCGCCCCGTACACAATAAAATCTGATAGTCCTTGATCTTTCTCCATCATTCGTTCAATTTGACCCGTCTCATTCACCGTCTGATCGACAATCAACGCTGCCAATTCACTTGGATTTGAGTCCATGATTGAAAATTCCGCTTTCACAATTCCAAATATCTGGTGGTTCACTGAATACCCGTTTTTTCTACTATTTGAACCGTTTCTACAAACGGTTATGACCCGTGGTTCCGATCCAGGTCTGATTTTAGCTAAAGAATGCCAAATTATGGCCGAAAGAGATTCGAAAGATGGACCATTGATCTTTGACTGTATGTCATTCAATTGTGATGCAGTGATTTGGAAGGAGAATGTTCCCATTTTACAGGTATTGGCAGTTATCCAGTAGTCACCAACCGGGTCCACCCGTTTCATGGAGAGCGGTTCGAAATCCACTGAGGATGGGTATTTGGATACCTGGGTTTTGGGTTCTGGTTTTGGTAGGCTACGTGGTAGATGACCATTGGACATGATTTGGCCCCACATGTTGATGAAATCTGAAGCTGAAAATGCATCTCCAAGGACGTGTGCCCAGCTGAGCCCAATTGAGATTCCTCCACATTTGAACCAAGTAAACTGATATCACAAAGGCATCACAAGTTAAGGAAAAAAATAAACCAAAATTTGGTCTACTTAATAGCATATTAGCATGTAAATTAGGGGTGTCAATGGATTGGTTCTGGTTATGTTATTGAACTACTCAGAATCGAACCTATTAAAAAGAGCGGGTTTCGGTTTGATACTCATACAGGTGGAACTAGAACTGGCATAATCAGTTTCAGTACTAGTCGATTGTTGCATAGTAATGTTCTAATTTTCTAATATTTAATTATTATATGTAAAAAATGTTACAAATAATAGAAAAGTCAATATTTATGAGTCAGTTTCGATTCCTACAGGATATCAAAGTATTCATAATTGGAACCATTATAATGCTAATGGTTCTGGTTCTTGTTCCTATTGGTTCTTAAAAAATGTAGAATTGGAACAAGATTAAATCTATTGTAGTTCAGCTCGGTTCTCAAGTAAATGGGAGCCCAGTGTGAACAAGTTTGTGCATTGTAATTGTAGACCGCCAGTTCAAAAAATCAAGTAAAAGGAATGGTTGGATTTAGAGTGGTAATTACATTTCGTTGCCATTAGTGGTAATATATGAACACCAACATCTTATGACTCCCCCAGTTAAGACCTTGATCGCGCGGTCTACAATGATAGCACATGATTTTCTATTCTTCACCCCCACACAACAGTGTGAGCAGGGGATAGCACAACTCTGAATCGTTCTTATCTTTACTATACTTAAAGGGACTGCCCCTTAAGCTATTTGGGCCGGCTAAGGGGTGCCAGCCCCCTAAAAGTAGGAAAGAGAAAAATTGAAAAAGGGAAGTTGGGGAAAGGAGCTTCAGGGATGGGCAGCGGTGGACAGCTGTGAGCTGTCACATCGACCGTCCGTCTACCCTACATATATATATATATATATATATATTTGTTAAACTTTTACAAAATGCAAGATATGTCTCCTAACACAATTTATTTATTTACACTTGGTTTACACTTTCCAAGGGGTCACATTGAGTTGATTCAATGACTGATTTTTTGTGACAATAATCTATTCATCATCTAGATCAACATCGATCAGTGCATGTATTGTCCCCAAGTGGGTCACCTAATACTCATTTTATTCTTATACTCCACTTACACGTGTATTGTGCGCCTATGTAAAGATGTTCCACGGGTTAATTTTTTGTGACGATAATCCATCTATCATCTACATCAACATTAACACACGTATCATCCTCGAGTGAGCTAACTTTTACCCATAATAAAGCGTAGTATAATTTGCTAATTCACACGCACGTGTGAGGGGTGCGCGCGAAGCGCGCGTGAGAACAATGCGCACTTATAGAGATGATCCAAAGGTCTAATTTTTTGTGATAATAATCTATCCATCATCTAGATCAACACTAGCACATGTATTATCCCCAAGTGAGCCACCTCTTACTCATAATAATGTGCCGCATAATTTGTCAACTCACACGCGCTACGCGTGTGAGGGGGGCAAAATAAATTTGTCACGCACGTAGCGCGTTTGGACATTCAACGCACACACGCGAAATGCGTGTGGGGAGAATGGACAGCCAATGCACACGCGCAAAGCGCGTGTGTGGGGGCTCATAAAATGAATTGGTCTAGTTCGATGAATAGTCGTAAAAATTTGACTCAAACAAAGTTCATATATTTTTATTTATTTTTTAATAAAATATTAAAAAATGTAACTTTACAAAAATAAAGATTTATTATTTACAACTAGCCCGTATGGGTTGGCTTTCTCTCAACAAACTCATTTTGCCCTTTCAAACGCGCTACGCGCATGTGAGTTGTCAAATTATGCAGCGCGTTATTTTGTTAACCACTTCACAAACTCACTTTTCCCTCTCACACGAGCTACTGAGTTGGCAAATTATGTTGCGTAGTATTTGGTTAACCCTTTTACAAACCTACTCCCTGCACAAACTACACGTGTACCCCTCCAGCAAAACCACCCCTAAACTATCACTTAATTTTTTTCTATTAACACTGCACTATATTTTTTTGACGTTGTCCTATGGGACTCCCATAAGGTTGAAATCATCGCTACAAAAAATTAAAACTTTGGATCATTTCTAAACTAACACCATCGGTGATTGTAAGTAGAGTGTAAGAAGATAGACAAAATATATATAAAAGTGATGGATTAGGATTTTAAAAAAGTGGTTGGAAGAAAAAAAAAAAAAAAGAAAAAAGACGGACGGACGGACTCGTCCCATTACAGCTCAATTTGAGTCGCATGGGAGCCGATAGAACCCCTTTAATTGATAGAATTTGCTTTTCCTAGTTTATTCGATCTATATATTTTAGTAATTTATTTTGTTTTCAAGTATATATTTGTTTTTCACCACATAAAAACTCAAATCCAATGGTAAAATCACCAATAAAACTGACTTTAGATGAGTAATGCTAAAGGAATAAAATCTTGGACCTAAAAAAGCACTTTTAAATGATGTAGCAGCTTACAAAAAAGACTCGGTTAAAGCAAAGTCTTCAATATGATATTTCCATTTCCTCTGTCACATCACTGCATGGGGAATAATTTTTGGGAACAAGATTTGGTTTCCCTATGCCATGTTAATCTGGACGGGGAGAATGGAATGCAACGCCAATTCCTGGGGAATCATAATCCCTTGTTTAATATTTGGTTTAACTAGAAATAAAATTGAAATCCTGCTTCATTCTCATTCAAGTGTTTGGCTAATGCAGGAATGGGAATCCAAAAGAGGTTAGTTTTCTGAGAAACCAAAGAGAAAAGACCATGTGAAGAAAAGCTGCAGGGAAAAATCATGTTCAGACCCAACTTTTCCATATGGAGAAAAACTATACACAAATTTAAACAAATTTGTCCATGCAAAAAAAAAAAAAAAAATGAAAGGGTAAGGTTGTCTAATGAATATTTGTTTTAGGCCGGATTTCTAAATTTTGAGGAAGAGAAATCACAAACTCACATCTCCTTATAAGATTGTTATTCTCTTATTTTGAGAAAATCTTGCATTTATGAGAATGCGTTTCCATACTTAGTTAAAATGCCAACCAAATACAGATTATTTTATTCTTGCGATTCAAACAGAGTTAATAATTTTCATTTCATGATCCATCAGACATAGTGGTCCAAATTGTCAATAACTTATCTTCAATGGAATCTAGCACACATTGTAGATTTATTCGAATTAAATGCCTGCCAAACTTCTTCATTATAGGCAGAGGGTTTCAGTGTACGTTTGTTCTATTTAAGAATGCAATTGACTTGCTGTCAAACTCGAGGGACCTAACCTCAATAAGTGAGGTGTTGTACGTCCTAATATTTAATAAAAAAGATTTTTGTCCAGCAAATTGGCAGAAGTACTTTAAATAGACGGTGGATGTATGAGTTGTGGGGTTCCTTGTAAATAGCCAATTTTGCAAATCTTTTACTTTCACTGTAAATTTTGAAACTCGGTATCAATTATTATGCATACGTATAGACTTGTTGCATATTTATTAAATCTGACGTCCTTGAGATTCACATCTTATCACTTAATTAACACAACTTACCTATGCTCCTAGGTCCTCGAGATTTACATCTTATCACAAATTACCTCATTCGTTTAAAAAACTCGAAGATATACAATCATGCATATATCATAAAATGACTTAAAGATTTTGTAAATCTGTGATTTTTTTTTTCTCATTGTGTTGTTAGATCTACGAAATCGACAGATCGTTTTATAAAATATTTAGTATAAGTACGTGGCTTAAATTGTTCGGAAAACATAATTAGCTAGAATACAAAGAAAAATACTAAAACAAAATTAATTTTATATTTTATTGTTGGGGATGGATACTTGACCGAGTCTTAAAAAATCCTTAAAAACTCACGTATTTAGGCTCACATGGGATGTTCGAAGGGCTAATTTTTTGTGAGGATGTTCACCATTATAGAGATCACCCTCATAAAAAATCAGTCCATTCTGAAATTTCTTACCCCATTAAAATCCCATCAAAGTTTGAAATCTAATGGTAAAAAAATCCATTTTACTATTATTTTACAACCATTTCTTGATAGGATTTTGACGGGGTTAAAGATTTTAAAATGAGCTAATATTTTGTGAGGATCTCTAAAGTGAGGTGAACATCCTCATAAAAAATTAGCTTTTAGATCATCCCTATATGGACCATACATGATGAAGGGGTTTTTTTTTTAGCTTTTTAAGACTGGGGATCAAGTATATCTCCCCTTTATTGTTACATATGATAAATGAGAAAGGATTGAATGACCCAAGGTCCCCATGACCCTAGTATGTAACCCGCACCAAGAATGCGGGTGAAATCAGGGATGATCTTATGTGAGTGTGTTCTTATCACAATGCAAATCAATCATATTAAAAAATTTACCAATTCTAAAACTTTCAACCCCCTAAAATAATCCCTTAAAAATAAATAAAAAATTTAGAAGATTTTGTACTGTTTATCTTCAATCTCTTGATGACAGAATTGTAAGTATGAGAATGAGCTGATTTTCAGTGAGGACGATATACTACATGTTAAGAAGAACATCTTTACTGAAAATCAACTCTTAGATCATCTTCAAACTCGAGTAACTCTACTGTCATGGGACCTACGGTCATTCCATCCCTTCTCATTATAAAATAATATTTTTAATATTGGCAATTCTCATTATAAATTAATATTTTTCATGTACCATATTTTTGTCATACCAAATTGCTAACAAGGGTTCTACTTCTATCCCAAAAATTCTCTAACGAGAACAAAATTAATCCGGGATAAGTATAGGAACTATACCTGAACAAGAATCATTGGAGAGAAAGCTAATTCAGGACCAAGAACTTGATTGGAAACAAGAAGTCTATGAAGAGAATAATTCTTCATCTCTAACCATTCATCGATCGTATTCTTACACCGGGCTTCAATTATCCTTACACCGCAATCGTTACATTTGATGTACGGCCGACCGGATTCAGATCTTCGAAACCTTCCACAGTTGATGTTGAAGTGATTTAGTAACTTAAACATCGGTGCTTTGATATCGTAGACGGTAAGCCCTTCAACGGCGTCGTGTTCAAAGAAATATAACCCTCTAAGATAATGTAGCTTCATGATCAAATCCGTGTTAGTTGGTTCATAAACTAAACCGGTTCCAGTCACCTTAGCAGGTCCAACCGAGGATAATTTTATGTCGTAAACCAGGTTTTCATGAACCTGGTTTTCGACATGAATAGAACTCATGATGGTACAGAGAGAAATTAAGCTAAAGAAGGAGAAGGAATAATGGAGGAAACTTGGATAGATTTAAGAGAGGAATTTTGATGGTTTGAGCAAATAGGTCATGGCCTTTCTTCACCTTATTATATGGTGAAGGGAGAGGCAGTAGGTTTTATGAATCAGTCCGGACGGATAGTCATTTAATTTATGGTTTGTTTGGATATGGGATTCCAAGGCAGGTATTCAGTGGGGTCCAGTGATTCATGTTTCCCTGGTCTATTTGGCTGCCAAGAATCCCTGGATACTTGTTTCCCAGAGAAACATGTTTTCCAACAGATCCCTGTTTTAGAGTCCCACCTCCCCCCTTAGAATTTGCTGGAATTCTAAACTAAGGATTCACTATGTATGCACCCAACTCAATGTAGATTACACTCCACAAAATTAAAATAACAAAATAGAGATTTTTCTTGGATTTTAAATGGTAGCCAAACAAACCAAAGGATTCAAGCTTCCAAGGATTCATGAATCCATGGATTCTTTTATGGTTGCCAAACAAACCAAAGGATTCATGTTTTTAAGGGATTCATGTTTCCAAGGACTCATGTTTCCCTTGGAAAACATCAATTCTACATCTAAACACACTATTAGGGTTAATTGAACTCATAACCAGACACTATCCACATACATGTAGAGATTTATGAGATAGTTGAAGACCATCGGCCTGGCGACAGTCTGGTGCTGATGCAGAGGATAATTAGGTTTCTGTTTCCAAAGAGGACAATTGCTAACTATCGACAATCAGCTCTCCTATGAAAGAGGTCTCACCCCAAAAATTTTGTTCTGTTAATCAGATTTACTTGACCCCACGCTTCAGTGTGGGGTAGCTTCTATGCAGTCAAGTTTTGGATCGCAGGATTTGGTCGTGTCTTTATATCCGTTCGATTGAAGTGTAAATTACTACAACTTTCAAACATTAGAATCAAACTGGATTTTCCATCCGGTAGCTACTGCAGTTGCCATCACTTCAGTTTAAGTGTGGTCCTTGAGAAACAAAGGATATTGATTTTTTTTTTTTTTTCTCCTTATAAGATTGTTATTCCCTTATCTTGAGATTCTTTTGTTTTGGTAAGACATTCTTGGGATTTAGACATGGCTAATAATTTTCTTTTCTTGATCCTCCTAACAAGTGGTCCAAATTGTCAATAATTTATCTTCACTGGAATCTAGCAAACATGGTAGATTTATTCGAATCGCAGAAAATTGGAGTTTAGACCATTATATAGTAATTAATTAGTGTTTAGTATTTGACAATTTTAAAATATGTGTTTCATCCTAAATGGTAGGTAGTCAAACGTTTGTATTGTAAGTGACAATAATACCCTTATTTTTGTAACCAAACTAAATATTCTCTACTACAATTCCTATTTTTTCTGTCATATTCTCTTAACGAACAAAATATTCTTTGACTACAATTTCTAATTTTTTTTAATTTTATAAAATTATATATTAAAACTAGATGGACGCTTTAGATGTCATCGAAATTCTAAAAATATTAAAACTAGGGACTGAGATTCATATCACGTGGGTAATAATCATACGCGTGTAAATCAGTATAAAAATTTGTAATAACTTATCCACAATTATGAAGAAGATAGCGGGATGATTAGAATTCCTAAAAATAAGGAATTTATAGTTATTATATTGATTTTTTAAACTGTTTCAGAAGTGTTGAAACAGTTACAAAAGGGTAATAAAAGAAATTTAACTTATATAAAATGGTTCACTGTGGACTAAATTAATATTTTAAAAAATTTAAAAGACTAACAACTATTTTTTAAAATGATCACGAAATCTTTTGTGTATTTTAAAAATATCAAATATTAAACACTAATTATTTTTACCTATGGGGTACCAATTTTATGTTCGAATTAAATGCCTGCCAAACTTAATGATTATAGACGGTGGATGTATGAACCTTGGGTTTCAGTGTACGTTTGTTCTATTTAAGAATGCAATTGACTTGCTGTCAAACCCGAGGGACCTAACATCAATAAGTGAGGTGTTTTTGTCCAGCAAAGTTGACAGAAGTAGTTTAAATAGACGGTGGATGTATGAACTGTGGGGTTCCTTCTAAATAGCCAAATTTGCAAATCTTTTACTTTCACTGTAAATTTTGAAATTCAGTGTCAATTATTATGCATACGTATAGACCTGTTGCATATTTATTAAATCTGACGTCCTTGAGATTTACATCTTATCACTTAATTAACACAATTCCTACGTCCTCGAGATTTACATCTTATCACAAATTACCTCATTCGTTTAAAAACTCAAGGATACAAATACAATTATACAGATATCATAAAATGACTTGTATAAGTTCTAAAATCTGTGACTTTTTTTTTCTCTTTGTGTTATTAGATCTACGGAATCGACATATCGTTTTGTAAAATATTTAGTATAAGTACATAGCTTAAATTGTTCGAAAAACATAATTAGCTAGAATACAAAGAAAAGTATAGAAAAATATAAATTTTATATTTTATTGTTGGGAGACCTCAGTCTTCAAAACCCATAAAAACCTGGTATATTTAGGCTCACAGGAGATGATCGAAGGGCTAATTTTTTGTGAGGATGTTCACCACTATAGAAATCATCTTCACAAAAAATTAGCCTATTCTGAAATCTACCGGATCGGATCACGATTACACTTACTCAATTATAATAAAGGTTTCCTTTCTAATATGACCCTAAACCTAAACCTACCTAAGTTCGCTCCAAGGATAAAACTCCATAACCTGAAATGATAAAATATACCATATAGTTGTAGAACCATCATTATCACCCGTCATCATCACTATTATCATCCATTATGACAATCACATATACATCATGATGCATGATCATCATCACACATCATCCTCATAACCATCATGATGCATGATCATCATCACACATCATCCTCATAACCATCAATTAAGATAAATTACTATAATGTATTAATAAAAATTTAAAACTTCAAATTAATGTCAAAACAAGCTTGTAAGTTAGTTGATCAAAGAGTCATAAATCATCCCCTAAGACCAAGGTTCAAAACTTAGTAATATATTTTTATTAAAAAAATTTAAAAAACCTTGTTATGGGTCGTGCTTGGGCCGTGCTTTGTCCCATTGTGCCGTGCTTTGTGTCGTGCTTCGTGCCGGCCCATCGTGCTAGGCTGGGTCGTGCTGGACTCGTGCTGGATCCGTGTCGTGCTGGGCTCTGTGCCGTGCTTGGGCTGGGATGGGCCAAAATCGTGCCCGTGCTGTGCTCGTGCTACTGGGCTCAAGAAGCCTGCCCAGCACGGCCCATTGGTTGGGCCGTGCCAGCCCAGGCACGAAATGGGATGGGCTGGGCTGGGCTGGGCTGCCACGTGGCCGTGCTGGGTCGTGCCGTGCCTGGGCGGCCCAGCCCAATTGACACCTCTAACAGTTTTGCTACAACACCACTATTGTCACAGTAGAGAACAATAGGTGGCATAGCCTTGGGTAAAACTGTAAGCTCAATCAGGAATTTCTTCAGCCATACTGCTTCTTTTGCTGCTTCACTAGCTACTACGTACTCAACTTCTGTGGTTGAGTTAGCAACGCACTTATGTTTGATGCTCCTCAATACTACAGCACCACCTCCTAGAGTGAACACATATCCTGATGTAGATTTACTCTCATCAGCGTCTGCCTGAAAGTCTGAATCGGTGTAACCGATTGGTGCCAGGTCATCTCCACCATATACATGCACATATCTTTTGGTTCTCCGTGGATACTTCAAAATGTGCTTAACTGCTATCCAATGTGGATTGCCTGGGTTGGACTGATACATGCTAACCATCCCTACTGCATAGCAAATATCTGCTCTGGTACATAACATTGCATACATGAGACTACCCACTGCCGAGGCATAGGGTACCTTCTCCATGACTTTCACCTCATCATGTGTCTTGGGATACTGATCTTTTGAAAGCTGAATTCCATGCCTGAAAGGTAAGAGGCCTTTCTTGGAATTTTGCATGTAAAACCTTTCTAGAATTTTGTCATGTAGGTTTCTTGGGATAACCCTATCAACCTTAACTTCCGATTTCTCAAAAGTTTGATGCCTAAGATGTAGTTGCTTCTCCCAAGTCCTTTATGCTAAAATGATTAGATAACCAAATTTTAACTGAGGATAATGTTCCTATATCATTCCCAATGATTAGGATATCATCAACATACAATACCAAAAATATCACTTATTCTTGTCTTATCTTTTTGTAAACACAAGCTTCATCGAGATGTTGATCAAAACAAATAGACTTGATTGCCTGATCAAATCTGGTGTTTCAGCTTCGAGATGCTTGCTTAAGTTCATATATAGATTTTTGCAACTTGCATACCATATGCTCTTGACCTTATGCTACAAAACCATTTAGCTGGATCATATAAATGTCCTCCTCAAGATTTCCATTCAAGAAGATAGTCTTGACATCCATTTGCCAAATCTCATAGTCATAATGAGCGGCAATGGATAAGAGTATCCTGATGGACTTAAGCATGGCAACAGGTGAAAAAGTTTCCTCATAGTCTATACCCTCCTTTTGAGTATACCCTTTCGCTACCAGCCTTGCTTTAAAAGTTTCCACCTTTCCATCTAGTCCTCTCTTTTTCTTAAAAATCCACTTACACCCAATGGGTTTAATATTGAGTGGTGGATTATAAGTTCCCAGACTTAATTGGAATACATAGATTTTATTTCATCTTTCATAGCTTATTGCCAAAGTCTCGAATCTGTGTTACTAACAACCTCTTCATAGTTTGAAGGATCCCTATCTTGTTTCTCAGGAACAAATTGGAAAGCTTCTCTTAACATTACAAACTTTTTGTATTTGTCAGGAAATCTCCTAATCCTCCCACTACGACGAGGCTCTTGTGCAGGAACAGGTTCAACCGGAGGATTCGGTTGAACTGGTTGTTCGGGTTGAGCTGGCTCATCTGCTTGAACTGGCGGTACTGGAACAACCGTTGCTTCTTGCTGATTAGGTAGATCCTGGTCTATCGGTTCAGGTTGAACCGGTGGATCAAGCTAAACCGGAGGTTCTTGCTCTACCTGAACTTGTGCCTGATTAAGTGTACCTTGTATTTAGGTATGTGTATTCCTGGATAACCTAGATGCTTCCACTGCGCCTCTATAAGATTGTTGAGTCACGGGCAGAGATATGGTTTGATCTATGAACACGGGCAGACTATACGTAGTTATACTCACATGAAGTGAGTTATTAGGAGTATGTCTAACTCTCACTGTCGTTGTATCTTCCATCTTTTCAAGCATGACCTTACTTTGAGGCTTATGATTAGTAATGTGATCATCTTCTAAGAAGATTGCATTCGCGCTTATGAACACCTTCTATTCTCTAGGATTATAAAACAGATATGATCTCGTTCCTTTTGGGTAGCCTATAAACAAGCACACTTCTGATTTCAGTTCCATCTTGATTGACTTTCCTTTCAGCACGTGCGTTGGACATCCCCAGTTGTGAATATGTTGCAAACTAGGTTTGTGACCTGTCCCAACTCTTTGGGTGCGTAGGAACTGCCTTGTTAGGAACTAAGTTCAGTAAATATGCTGTCGTTTCCAAGGCATAACCCTAAAATGAAATGGACAAGGAGGTATAACTCATCATGGACCTTACCTTTCCTAGCAAAGTCCTATTTCTTCTTTCTGCAACACCATTTTGTTGTGGTGTGCCTGGTGCTGTGAGCTGGGAAATGATTCCATGCTCTACCAAGTATTCACCAAACAGGTTTGAGAGATATTCGCCTCCTTGATCAGATTGAATAGCTTTCAATCACTTACTTGTTTAGTTTTCGATCTCAGTCTTGAATTCTTTGAACTTTTTAAAAGATTCAGACTTATGATGCATAAGGTAGATGTAGCCTTATCTAGAGTAGTCATTAGTGAAGGTGATGAAATACTCATAGCCACCTCTAGCTTTAACATTCGTTGGTCCACATACGTCTATATGCACCAATTCTAATATTTCTTTGGCTCTTATTCCTTTCCCAGAAAAAGATCTTTTGGTCATTTTTTCTTCCAGACAGGATTCACAAAGTGTCCATGGTTCAATGTCCAATGAACCCAAGGGCCCATTTTGAACCAACCTCTTGATCATGTTTAGGTTAATATGCCCAAGTCTAAGATGTCATAAATATGTAGAATTTATTGAAGGTGCCTTCCTTTTGAGAGAAGGAGACTGAGTCATAACTTCGTTATTATAAGCAGAGGGTATGATAGGAGAAACTAAATACAAACCATCAATCAATGTGTCAGAAGCTTTAATAAAATTATCTTTATTAATAAAAACCTTGGTGGAATCAAACTTCACTGTCAAACCATCTCTAGCGAGACAAGAAACTGAAATAAGGTTCCACCGAATATCCGGCACATAAAGACAATCTTTTAAAACTAAAGTATTATTCTCTCTATCACTACTACTAGTAAGAAGACGGACATATCCGATGGCGATCGCTACAACTCTTGCCTTCGATCCCAAATTCAAGTAGATCTCTCCATCATCAAGCTGTTTTGTTATCTGGAACCCCTGCAACGAATTGCATACATGATTAATGGCTCCAGAATCAATGCACCAGGAACCTGATGCATTATTGGCAATGTTTGCCTCGACAACAAATGATTGGAACATACCTAAAGGTTTCTTCTTAGCAAGAAACTCTCTGTAATTGTGCTTCCAATGTCCTATCTTACCACAGTGGAAACACTTTCCCTTTAGTTTTGACGTTCCCTTGTCCTTGTTAGCATCTTGAGTCTTAGCTGCATCTTTTGTTTTCTTCTTCTTATTCTTCTTGAACTTTTTGCCTTTCGGCTTCAGTCTAGACGAACCCTCAGCCATATGAACATTTCCTGGCTTACGTTCTCTCACAATCCCTTCCACCACCGTCAATTGGTTCATATCTCAGGTAGAGATGATGTCAACTTGTTCATGTTGAAGTTCAACTTAAACTGAGAGAAGGAAGGCAGGAGAGATGCAAGAATAATGTCCTCCTTAAACTCGTGGTCAAGTTTGGATCCTAGGGTCTCGAGTTCGTAAAACAGACCCATCATGGTGAGTATGTGATCACGAACTTTGGTCTCTTCAGCCATTCGATTGTTCATCAGCTTCCTAGTTGCTTCCTGTTTTGCAGGACAACTATGAACCGAAAACATTAGAAGCAGTTCCTCAATGATGTCCTTGGCCTTAGGGGTGTTCTCAAACTGTCGTTATAGCACATTGGATAAAGAAGCCATGATATAGCACTTGGCCATATCATTAGCCTTCACCCATTTTTTATATGCTTCCCTAACCGTCTAAAGAGCATCAGGACTAGGTACTTCGGGACAATCCTCTAGTAAGACAAACTTATAGTCCTAAGTAGTAAGCATTATATCCATACTTCTTTTCCAATCGACAAAATTAGGTCCGGTCAATTGATTCTCTTTCAAACAAAATCTTTGTGCATATATCTATACTTGTTTTAAGATTGAAATATTCGAGTCTTGTTTAATTCCGCATATTAAGAATCGAATAAGTCAATTCTCTTGTTAGAGATTGTTATATTAATCCTTTATCACCTTTGTAATTTTGAATAGGTGGTTGTGTGATCCTTAACCATAGTCTCAAAGACATACGATTAATTTTAACAAAACCGTAGGGTATTTAGACTTTCAGATATGATCTAAACGATGAGTAGATCATCGTCACAAATAATTAGCCTTTGGATCAACTCCTTGTGACCCTACTAGCAAGTGTAAACCAATTGTAAATAAACAGTCGAGGAATCCTTTTGTTGTGATCCAAGATGTTTCGTTGCATATCACCTTCTCTCTTTGTTGGCAAGAGTTGTGCATCTATTCCCACTGCTGGGGACAACTTTCCCACCTCTTTATCCGGTCAAGCTCTTTTTTTTGAGCCCCCGAGATAATGCTATGGTTTTAATATACAGTTGCTACCCCCTGGTATGTGCTGCTATAAAAAAATGGGGTGATAGGTGCACAAGAGGGGTGGTAGAAAGGAAAAGAATTAAAAAAAAATACATACGGACGGACAACTCAACAGCTGACTGCCCATCCTTAAAAGCCGCTCACTCTCTCTCCCCCTTCTTTGCATCTTTCTTCTCTCCTCCCTTTCTTTTTTTCTCTATCATCGGCTCAAGCGCCTATCTTGAGCTGCACTGTTCAGGGGGCATGCCTCATATATAGTAGTAAGATGAATGGGGATAACTTAGTGGCTGATTTTTGGCAAGGACAATCTTCTCACCATGTAAATTATCATATAGAAATATTATTCTATTTTAAAACTTCGAATCTCTTCAAATCTGTAGCCTTAAAAAAATTCAAAAATTTTTAGATAAATAAAAAAGAGAGTGGTTATGATGACATCATTACCATGGCCTGTGGAGCCTACATATAGATAATCTAAGGACTAGTTTTTGTGAGGAAGTTTTCCTCACCATGTGGATCATCCTCGCCAAGAATCAGCTAATTCTAAAACTTGTAACCCCATCATCTATTGATGCAGCTTTACAGTAAAAATAAATAATTCAATGATTGTCGATCGATTTTCAATAACTAGGTGATAGATTTACAAGTTTTAGAATTGGATGATTTTTTGTGAAGATGTTGTTCTCACCATGTAGATCATCCTACATAAAATCGATCAATCTTTGATTTATCTTTATATGTGCCTTGTAGGTTATTGTAACTAAAAAGTGTAATGGTAATGTAAATATAAGGATCTTACCAGAACTACTCAATAAAAATAGTAGTTAATTCATTCTCACAGTTGGTTTGCATTTATGGTTTGTTTGGATGAGGAATTTTAAGCAGGGATTTTATGGGGACTAGGAATTTGATGGAAAACTAGTACAAAAAGTATGTATGACCGATCCTTTGATATCAATTTTATACTACTATCACTGGAGTAGTGCGTAGAGATAGACTTCTTCAAAACAATAGAATCTAAACTGATTTTGTAGTAATTAATTCTTTTGGGTACTTGTCTTGTATTGAAATGCTTTCAATTGATTCTGTCAATGTTTGTATGTGAGATCTTTTCACTTTCTTGAAAGCTTGTAGCTTCAGACACATGAGATGGGGTGACATCATATGGTTACACCTCCTTGCAGGGTGTAGTACAATAGTCATTTTATGAGTGATATCTGTTCATCTCGGTTTTACAACTCCGATGGGAATAAGATAAGGTTTTATGTGGATGTTAATGTGGGTGCTAAATTGATCTCTAGTATATATTTGAGGTGTAACTTGTTACACCAAAACTTTACATGTGTGCCCATTGTTCATTAGTTTGATTGATGACTAGCTTATACAATAAATCTGTTCACCATTTGACGAAGTAGTGTTGGGCATCTGCATACATAATCAGTGAGATGATACTTATAATGAGTAGGTATGGTGGTCTCATAATTAACATTATGATTTCCCCTGGGCCTTGGTTGAGCGAGCATCTTATCTAACTTAAATATTTCTGCAATGTACTAGGTGGTAAGGCGGCCGACCTAACATCTAGTGACCAGGTATTACATAATGTTGAAGCAATCTATAGTCTCTTGAGACATGTTTTAAGCACTACAAAAATGAAGTTGAAAATCAATTGTTGAATAAGTTTTACCCAATATCTTATAGAGGTCAGAAACATTACAACAAATTGCACTCTTAATGATTGCAAATTAAGAACAAGGGAAGACACCCTATGAGTCAAAAATAGAGAATGTTATCTCTAATGGTAACTCTTAACACATATGTTGAAAATAATATACCATTAAACATTTATTCTCAACACAAATGACAACCTAGTGGATCTATTTTTAAAGTTCTCTCCAGAGAACAAGTGTATAGATCATCGAGAGGAATGGACTTAATTAATAAGACTATTGTTATTGAGGTTCCCCTTTTGGTTGGGGGGTATGCTCAAAAGTTAGGCTTAAACCCAAATTTGAACCTTCCCCCCAACCCTATGTTTTTTTAGAGAGCTCCCTTCACTAAACATAACTAAGCACACCTTACTAGCAAAAATAATTACACCCCACTACTATCACTCCCACTACCAGTAGAACCACCACCTCTAGCACATGTCAACCCCACTACTTCTACCTCCATCACTATCATCTTCCCTCTCTTATTCTTAGTACTCACTCTCTTTCTCTATATTTTCATCTCCTTATCTTCTTTCTCTATCTAAAACTTAAAAACCATATCTAGCTATCATTTTCTCTCTCTAAAAGAGAAAATGAAGATGATGAAGACGACGGTAAAAATTTGAGAATAAAGAGTCGAAAATCAAATAAATTTTGACAGATCCCTGTTGAAAAATTAAAATATATTCGATCGGTTCCTGTTAAAAACAAATTCAAGAAGGACCTGTCAAAATGTATTCTCTTTTTTGATAGGAACATGTCGACTTTTATTCAAAAATTTGACTCTGTATTGTCGAATTTTAGAACTCCGATGACGTTGGTTATTTTTGAAAATTCGACTTTTTCTGTTCAAATCCAAATCTCCTCTTTCTTAGCTAGATCCCTCTTTCTCTCCAGATCTCCCTTCTCCTTTTTCTCTCTTTTTTCTCTCTCTAAAGCGTTGGCGATGGTGGAGCGAGTGAAGTTGTGGAGTCGGTGTGGTGATGTTGGCATGGTTGTGCTAATAGTGGTGGAGATGGTTGTAGTGATGGTGGGGTGTATTTAGTTGAGGGTGGTGGGGTGTAAAATAAAAAATGAGAACCCTTCTCCCTAGTAAAATAGATCCCTCCCCTAACCAATTTGCAAATTTTGGGGGTGCCTCTTAACTGGGTGAGCCTCCCATCTAAACTAGGGAGCCCAATAACAACACTCATTAATAAAGCCTTAATCTACGAATCACCTTAAGAGAAATCTAACCTAATTGACTGGAGATCCTAGATCTAGATTCAAAGGGACAACAAAAATTAAGAGTAATTTACCCGTAGCACTGAGGAGCATGAATATAGATATACTCTATCCAGTCCTAGGATGACACAGTACTGCCTGCAGCGTAAAAAAAGATAAGCTATTTACTTTTGATGATTCTTATATCTTGATAATACCAAGTAGACTATTGTAGGATACTCTTAAATAGGTAATCACCTATATGAAGTGTGAAGTGGGTCGCTTCTTTGAGAACTTTAAAAATGCTAAGTTTTCTAAAGCGCTTCATGAATACCGATAATTGTTCAAGGCCAATGCAAATGTGTTCTGCTTGCTACATAGTGTGGCTCTCAAGACATCCTCTTGATACTTTCTTTCTAATTTAAATTAGATTTGCTAAAAAAGATGAGAGAGAATAATATCTTTAATGGGTGTGGCTCTCTAGAATCCTCTTGATACTTGCTTCTTAATTTATAGCGGGTAGTCAATTAGGACTTCTATGGACTTTCACGGACTCTTGAATATGATAGACTTCGAAGGATTTTGACAGAATCCATAGATTTCTACAGAGTCTTGCAAAGTCCACAGACTTGTACTGACAGAGCCTACGGACTTGTACTGTAAAGCCCACATACTTCTACAGACTTCAGTTGACTTGTAATGATAGAGTCCATGAACTTCTACACAGACTTTTGTGGACTTGATAAATCAAGGTAATTATTAATTATTAATCACTAATTTTAAATTTTAATTTATATTTATTTTTAATTATTAATGTTTATTATTATTATAACTATATTAATACTAGTAAGTTTAATATATAATAAATAAAATATTATTAGTAGTTTTGCTAATCCCAACAATATTTTTCAAAGAGGTAGAATTGTCTTCTTTTTTTTCTCTGCTTAAGGTTCATACCTTACTATGGTTATGGTGCCAAAGAAAAAGAAATATTAAATTATTATATTTTTATAATAAGTATAAATTATTATCATTATAAAAATTTATAAATATAATTAATCATTAAAATTTTGATTATAATATGAAAAATATAATATAATTATTATTTATTGAAAATAATTATTATTATTTATTAAATATTAAATATTAAAAATATATTATACCTATAATTATCATTAATTTTTTATTATAATTATAATTATTAATAAAATATTATGTCTTATTAATAATTATATTCATAAAATTACTTAAAAACCCCATGGGCTGAGAATAATTAGTGTTTAGTATTTGATATTTTTAAAATACACAAAAGATCTTGTAATCATTTCAAAAATAGTTGTTAGTCTTTTAAATTTTTTAAAATACTGATTTAGTCCACTTTCAATAACCGTGAGCCATTTTCTAAAACTTCAATTTCCTTTATTACCCTTTTAAAACTGCACATTTAAAAACAAAGGGAAATACTAAATTTATTGCAATTTTTACAGCAAGTGCATCCTACTGTTACGAATTTATTCTTTACTCCTCGTGATTTGCACTTTATTCTAAATTTACCAAAAAAAATTTTGGACTTAAAGAAAAATACTAAACCTATCGAAAAAAATCAGGATTTTCATCCTGGTTTACATGTGTATAGCTATTACTCCACGTGATTTGAATCTCAGTCCCTATTTTAATATTTTCTGAATTTTTTATTTTCTAAATTTTTTTTGTGTAGGTATAGTAAGAATTAAAATAGTTAGTTGTAATAACTAAAACTTCCTTAATTTTAGGAATTAAGGAAGTGGTATAAGTTTTTAAAATTCAAAAATATGTTGTACGGTTAAATATTGAGGACATTATTGTCAACTAAAATTGTTATATTTGACTAATTACTTTTTAAGACTAAACACATATTTTAGAAATAACAAATTCTAAAAATAAATTAATTCCCATATAATGGTCTAAACCCTAATTTTTTGTATTTATTATAGCAGAGATAGAGAGAAAGCCTATGCAAATCTCACTTATATTGGTTGGGCTTGGCTAACCCAAATTTTCTTCATAAATCTTTAAATAATGTCCATGGAAGTCTATTGTAATGCCCTGTACCCCACAATAAGGGACATTACCATCAGTCTACAACGAGACTCAAATCCGGCAGAGTCTCCCCTGTAAACTGGACCTTTCGTCACCTAATAGATACAATGCATATAAGAAATACGCAGCGGAAGCAAATTTAAACAAGGATATGCACTAAAAATTTGCCACCCATTTTTTTTTCTCAACTCAACTGAAATCTCAACGATGTAGGACTAGGAGGAACCTGCAAATAACTACGACATTCAAATTACTCACTTATCATGGATATAACTGTGATATGATATATAATTATGTTTGTTGTTTCCTGTCAAAATATATATAGTGGGAGAAGATAAAGTAGGAGTTGTTTTCATATAAACAAAGTAACATCAGTCTCACAACTGAATCATAAAACAGTAGCCAAACATCCACTGTGACTGAAGAGAGGGAAACCTACATCAAAACCCAAAACCAGGAAATCCCTCGCCAAGAAAACCTCGTCACAGCACCACTAAGGATCCTATCTCGATCCTCAACCATCAACTGTAAAACCACGAAAACAATTGGGTGAGAAACTCAGTAGGTAGATCAACCATTCTAATACCATCACATGCAGCGATTAATCCGATAACAACTCAAAAGCATTTATAAAAGCAATGCATATTATATAGTTGATTGAAACATCAAAAAAAACCTGCATACACATATACAACCAATAGTAGTGTACTTCTACTAGTATAGCCAAAGAATACGACCGGGTGACCCCAGTCAGGATTATCTCGAGATCAATACCAAGTACAACGATTTGACGACTGCAGACTAGACAAGGGCCCCCAACTAATCCAGAGAAGGTTCCCTGACAACCTTCTCCCGCGTCGAACATCCATCGGGTAGGCATGCGAACCTCAGCTAAACTAGTTACTCAACACCACCAATAAACATGGTTTACCAGGAAATAATCGTGACTTCCCAGACTTCCCTAGATGTACCTGTCTCCTTGACGTCCCATTCCGCCCTGAAGATAAAAACACCTAGAAAAGTCTCAGATGGTGTACCACATCCAGATAAACATGATCCACCATCCTCGTAGAAAGTCTTCAACCTTTCACAAGCTCACCTTAGTGATAATATATAGTAATATATATATATAGGTTGTGTGTCTTTTAAGTTAAAGTTCGAAAACTATTTTGGAAGAACCCTCTTGAAAATCGAAGTCCTTTTTAAAGAAATCCCCTTTTTGAAATTTCTTCTCTTTTGAAAATCTACATACAACAAGTGAAACTGGTCCTAAGGATGAGGGACCATGGCAAACTAACTCACCCACCCTCGTAAGGGTGAGGATCCCTGGCAAGCCAAACACACTCACCCATAGGTTGGGTGCTATTAAGATGAATTGACCACCTACCTCTAGCGGTACAGAAACTTATCCTTCTCACCCAGAGAGTCAGCAACGCCCAGCTCACCAGCTGGAGAAGAAAGTAAAAGACAGAATTAGGTTCCAGTACTTAGAACCAAAAAATTAAATAGATAAAAGAGGAACAGTAAGAATTTAAAATCAAGCAACACCAACGACTTTGAGTACTACTCTAACCCTCACAAGTTAGTAAGATTAGTACTACTCCTACTGCTACTTCAACGTCTCTAATCAATCATTTTTTTTATCAAGAGACAAGTCAAGACTATATATCGTTTAAAGCATCGATTAAGTTAACTTTACCATAATCCTCCAATATACTAGAAATCCTCAAAAATCCATAAATAGGTAGACCGGACCATCTTAGGCTTAGATTTATCCATAATCACCAAGATTCCTAGTCTAACATAACTAAGTTGATTTACAATTGAATCTCCAACACTCCTACATCCATAACCTCAAATTTTTCTTATACAACTCGAGTCCAATCCAATTCATTAACATCATACTAATTCTCAAAGGCAAGAGCTATAAGTACCTATTGTAAGCATCAAATCCCTCACCACTCTAATTCAAGCTCGACCAAGATACTCATGCCATTTAACTAATTCGTTACTTAGAATTAACAGAGTCAGTCCCCAAAATGAGCAAAACTAGTCTATAAAACCTTTCATGAACTTTAGGTTCATCGCTAACTAGTGTATTTGAATTTTCCTTGTGCTTCCCATCATCCATCAATATCACACAAGATCCATTTCATATTTCCCATCACCAACTCTACCCTTTTTAAGTAAAGATACGAAAACAAAACTAAAGCCATTTGGTCACCCTCCACCATTCCAATTTAACTCCAAACAAGGTACTTTTACCCTCTAACTATAAACACACATGGATTCTAAAACATGAATAGTTTCAAACTCTTTACTCATTATAGCAACAACTTTAAGGGACCATCATTAAAACTAAAGATAAAGAAGGTCATCTTTACCTCAAAAATGCCTAAAACGGTTCATCGGGTCTCTTCTAAGTTCAAGAGTAAATCAAACCTCATTTTTAATATGAAACTAAAGAAAAATCAGTTCATGGCCTCTCATAAATTAAAAATCATGATTTATCATAATCTTATGAATCCCCAAATAATATAGGTTTCACCATCAAACTTATTTACCTTGAACATCAAATTTTTTTTTTTTCTATCAACATTCATAAGCTATACAAAGATAAATCACCATAATCTCATTAAATTTAAATCTCCACTTGCATGCATCAAAATGGGGGTAATTAGATCATAAAAAACCCATATATTCACATAAAATCTTCAACCCATCCATCTAACAATTTCTAGGGCATAACAAAATTTCATTTTTCTTCAAAAACCTCAATTTACATCACAAAAATTTCAAGATCTACAATATTTAGGTGATGATTTCTCATCTTAACACAAAAATATTAGCCTATCTCATCCCCTCTTCCACCATTAAGCTCTAAAATTCCAAGATCTACACTAACATGCATGTTGAATTAACAAAAACTAAGTTATTAACTCAAAATTTCAGCTGAAATGGAAGTGAAATGGGTGAGAAAATCTTACCCAAGAAGCACCTTTTTCTTCCTCTCTTCTTCTTCTCCTTTCTCCTCATCCTTCCTTCTTCCTCCTCTTCTTTCTCTTCCTTCTTCCTTCTTCTTCTTTTTCCTTCTTCCTTCTTCTTCTTCTGCTTCTTTCTCTGCCGGAAATGGCAGCTGCTGCCGCCGGCAGCAGCTCCCCTTCCTTTTCCGGCGTGGGCAGCAGCAGCAGCTGCTGTCACCTTCTTCTTCCTCTTGGTTCCTCTCTCTCTCTCCCTGCTGTCTCTCGACCCTTCTCCCTGATGTCTCTCTCTCACTCTTGATTTCTCCTCTCTCTGATGTCCCTCTCACTCTCTCACAGATCTCCCATGTTCTCTCTCTCACCCCCTCTCTCAAAGTCTCTCTCTCTTAAACTCTTTTTACTCTCTCCTTTCTCTTTTATTCCTTTTCTTTCTTTTCTTCTTAATTTTTTTTTTGCTCATACTAATGCTACCAATATTGAAAATATCATTAGTAAGTTATCCTTTTATTATTGCTGCACAAATTATTGTTATTACAACCATTAATATTATTAGTAGGTTTTTGTTATTAGTAGGGTTTCACATCTATCACCTTACAAATCCACCATTTTGAAGTCCACAACCACCCTCATTGGACTTCTATGGACTTCTGCAAAATCCACAACCACTAACATAAGATTTCTGGAGACTTTGATGAAGTCCACAACCACCAATATGGGACTTCTATGGACTTTGATTAAGTCTAAAACCACCAACATGGTACTTCTATGGACTTCATCAAAGTCCATAACCACACACTCCTTGATTTCATGAGTCCATGAGAGTCCATCCAAATCCAAATTGACTACCCCCCTCTTAATGAGATTTGCTAGAAAAGAGAAGAGAGATTATTATCTTTAATGAGATTTGCTGACTAGGATAGGAAGACATCCACTTGGTGGAATCTCTAGAACAAGAAGATGGACTAGAGGATGTCTTCCCATCCCTATTCCACATCATCTTCACATTAACCATGCACATTTGCATTGGAGATGATTTTAATGATACATTAGATGTGTTTTCTAAGTGGCACAATACTTTTGAGGAGGTTATGCTTGCATTAGAGATATTCTAAGAGCCTCTCTAATGCTATTGTGAATGTAGTAAAAAGTGACTGCCATGTAGGATAAATAGACATATACTAAAAAAAATCATCTCCAATATGCTAATGTAGAGAAACTTAAAATTTGATGTGGTGGTAGAAAGAATAAACATTGTGAAGCCCAATATCTATTTCTAGACATTCAACTTCACCAAGTTTTTCCCATCTTAATTGGAAAATTTTTTCTTCTCTAAAATTTTTAGTTACTTTTTTAACAGAATAAGTTTGACCTATTCAAAAATTAATTAAGGGCCACATAATTTAAAAAGGCATTACAAGACATTTACATTGGAGATGCCTTTTCCAATAATGTATATTGTGTATATTTCTTGCTACATAGATAAAACATTGTCTAATGAAACACTCCACCTAGGAAAGAATTGACATTTACATTAGAGATGTTCTTAGGTGATGTCCACAAAAAAATAGCTTAATTAGAGGTCTCTAACCTTTTAAAATACACCTTTAAATGTCAACCATTATATCACATAGTTAAATTATAGATTAAGTGTTCATGGTTCTAGAGGTCTCCAAGAATTTTTTTTCATATACGATTTAAAATTTTAAATAATGAATATAACACATTTATAAAAACGAGCTCTCCACACGCGCTTCGCGCGTGACAAACTCAGTTTACCCCCTCACACTCGCTACGTGAGTTGGTAAATAATGTGGCACGTTATTATTAAAGGAAATAAGACTGCAGGTAGTCACATTTGGAGACGACTCATGGGTTGATGTGATCTGAACGTTAGAGAGATCATCTTCGCAAAAAATAGCCATTGGATCATCGCATGTGAGTTGACAAATTATGCAACGCATTATTATGGATATTAGGTGGCTCACTTGGAGATGATACATGCGCTGATCTTGATTTACATGATGGATAGATCATTGTTACAAAAAAATTAGCCTTCGAATTATCTCTACATGGTCGCACAAACACGTTTAAGAAAGTGTAAGAATAAAATGGGTATTATTATCTATATAGTCTCACAAATACGTGTAATAATAAAATGGGTATTATGTAGGCCCATTGATGACTATGTATAGGTTGAAGTGATCTAGACGTTGAGGGGATCATCATAAAAAAAAATCAGCCCTTGGATCATATCTAATTGAGCACTACAATAGGTGTAAACAAAGTGTAAAACTGATGAGAATTTAACATAAAACTTAAAAATAAACTAAAAGGATACAATGAGTATTAATACCAAAGAAACATGCAAGGCTTCTAAATTAAGGCGGCTAATTTGTAGCCTCATATATAGTATAAATAAAGCAACTCATTTGGACAATCCTAAGGAGCTAAACAAAACACTAACTCTTCTATAACAAAATCCTTTTACGAAAGATGGTTTCTGAAAGTCTAAAATCCTTACGGTTATTAGTTGGAATAACCGTATGTCAATATGACTAAGGTTAA
The DNA here is from genome assembly GCA_002174775.1 of Macleaya cordata. Taxonomy (NCBI): domain Eukaryota; kingdom Viridiplantae; phylum Streptophyta; class Magnoliopsida; order Ranunculales; family Papaveraceae; genus Macleaya; species Macleaya cordata. The sequence continues at coordinate 190,192 of MVGT01003436.1, forward strand.
GGATTACACAATCACAAAATAAAATTAATGTTGGTGATAAAGATGGAAACTAAAATCTCTAGTCAAGAGTATTGACTTATTCGATTCTTTAATATGCGGAAACAAGAATCGAATATTTCAATCTCTTAATAAATATAAAGGAATGCACAAGAGATTTTGTTTACGAGGAAACCCAAACTGGGAAAAACCCCGGGACCTAGTCCAGCAAAAATTCACTAAGAGTTATTGAAAACTTACAACCCGATTTACCACTCGATGGACACGAATTACGACTCCCTCTACGCTCCAACAGCTACGGTGTACAGTTCTTCCACAAATTCGAACTCCACGAATTTGCCTCTTAGTAAATGTTGATGCGTCTCCAACTTGAACTCCACAAGTCCCGCACCTTGAACCAATACTTGACTCCTCAAGTATATCACCACAAGCTTGAACCTTCAAGCTCAATCACCGGAAATCCACCGGTAACAAAAACAGAGTTTTGGTTTTGAAATGGGAAGGATTTGAACCAATTTCAACAAGCTTGAGAGCTAAAAGATTAGAGTTGAAACTCTTCAAGAACTTGTTGATTAATAGGGTGAATGGTTGATTGAATACTGAAGATTCAACCCCTATTTATAGTGAAGATGTCCAGCTCAATCCTAGACTAAATTATTAGTTCTAGGTCTAATGGTAGACACCATTATTGGGGATGAGAGAATAATATATTCAGCCTCTCATTCCACTTAGAGATGTTTCCCACGCTCAATTATCTCCCTAAAACAAGGCTTAGAGGGAGATGAGCAATAATGTGTTAGAAAGTTACTTTACAGCTCAGAAAATCGCACTCAGAAAAACGAATCTGGGCGTCGATTTCGAAATCAAGCCTGTCGGTTTCGAAACCAGCATGTGGTTTCGAAACTGACTGAATTGGTTTCGAAACTAACAAGCTCCTGTGATGGTTATTGCCTTTTGGTTTCGAAACCAACATGTTTGATTTCGAAACCAAACTTCATCTGAAGATAGATGAAGTTTAGTTTCGAAACCAAACTGTTTGGTTTCGAAACCAAAATTCATCTGAAGACAGATGAGTTTTGGTTTCGAAACCAACAGTTTTAGTTTCGAAACCAAACTTCATCTGTCATCAGATAAAGTTTGGTTTCGAAATCAAACTAAGGTTGATTTCGAAACAGACTTTTCCCTATATAAAATAATACCATCAATGCAGTTGGTTTCGAAACCAAACTTCTTGGTTTCGAAACCAACACTGTCCAGATTAAAAATTTATCTTTTAAAACACATTTTATCAAGAGTAAACAGTGTGGGAAACACTCTTAGCAATCTAACCACCTATGGTACTTAGTGTTCTAAGTCACTTACCATCCTAGGATGTCTTCCGGTGGTGAGTTGAGTTCTTCGGAGTCTTTGTAGATTTCTTCTCTTTCAACCGAAGTGAACCGAGACTCACTAAACTCTAACTCAGAATTACAAGAGATCATCTTGAGTTTAATTTTTGACACGAAATTCGACAAACATAAAACATGGACCTTTCAGTTTCCAATAAAAAAGTTAAACAATAAAAGTGCTACTGATTATCAAGCAAAGTCATTGTTTGACTTAATTTTATTTTTATATTTTCTTTTTAGATACTACAAGTTTCGTGTACACGCATTGCACGTATTTACATTGCACTTGTTCTTTAATTATAGTTATTTATTAATGTGTCGTATTGCTCATTTAATGCTATAGTGGAGTTAATTAATGCTAGAGTTTTATTTAGTACCAACTATACCGTCTATTACATAAATAATTTACAACTATATATACATATATATATATACATATATATATATATACATATACATATATATATATATATACATGGGAGCAGTTCCGTTGCCATCACTATATTGCTATCATTGTTAGCATGGCTTGTGGGGGCCACATACTGATGAATCAATGGCTAATTTTTTGTGAGGATGTTCTCATTATGCCCATCATTCTCACCAAAAACCAGCTAATTTTAAAATTTGTAACTCCATCATCCATTGATTCAATTTAATGGTAAAAATGAATGATTCAATCACCGTTAATATTTAAAAAACTGGATGACTAGATTGCCAGTTTTAGAATGAGCTGATTTTTTGTGAAGATGCTCTCCTCGCCACGTAGATCATCTTCACAAAAAACCAACCCTTGGTCCAT
>MVGT01003436.1:192494-210037 GCA_002174775.1 Macleaya cordata
ATATATATAATTTATTAATATAAAAACAAACATAAATGTATTTTAAGAAGTTTTGGCAAAATAAGCTTCACTTAAAGTATTTGTGTTGTATAGTAGTATAGAAATGTAAATATAGATATAGATAACCATCCAAAACTAGTATGTTTAGGGCATCCACATCGATAACATTTTCTGGCTAAATTTTCAGAAAATGTTACGTAGTGGAGCTGGGTAAATATGGAAACGGACACCTACAAGTCTCCTCCGCAAGCTAAATTTGACAGTCTCCATTTCAACCTGGAGATTTTATAGCCAGACGAGTTGGGAGGAGTCGTCTGATCTCAGACGGGTGGGGAGTGGGGCGTTTCAGCATGGGGCGGGTAGGGGGAGGGTGCCCGATGTTGGACGGGTAGGAGGGGAGTCGTCTGACCATTTTTAAAAAAAAAAAACAGTTTTAGAGACGCAAACGTCATTTTTTAAAAAAGACGACCCCTAGGGACACCGTCTGGAATTTTTGAATTTATTTTTTTTAAAAACAAAATGACGCTTGCGTCCTTAAAATAGTTTTTTATTATTATTTTTTTCTGCAAACTTAACTCTTTTCCACTGTGTTACTCAGATACGTAGGGTATATTTGGTAGGTCAAATTTGGCTTTTACCTTTGCACCGTTGCGGATGGCCTTATATAAGCAAACCCTGAAGGATTTTGTTAGCATGTGCCCTACGGGCACATATAAGCTTTTATGTTTTGTGTTTTGTTTAGTTTCTTAATGTTGTCCAAATGGGCTGATTTTTTTTATATGCATGTTATTTATACTATTTGGATCATATTTAAAAAAATCAGCTCAATCGAAGACCTCTAGCACCCTCTAGCACCACGAACACTTAATTTATACTTTAATAATATGAATGAACGGTTGACATTTAAAGTGATTTTTTGGAGGGTTAGATATTTCTGATTGAGCTGATTTTTTGTGAACATCTTATAAATAATGATAATATTATGTCTACAAAAATTCAGCTGATTTGAAGACCTGTAACTTGCAGAAAAAAACTCTTTTAAAAATAACTTTATCATGTGCCCTAAGGGCACACGTTAACAGGACCCAACCCTGAATGGTTGAACTTGAAACTAGGGTTTTTGCCCTAGTCGACGACAATTATGATGATTGTGACTTAATTTGCAAGTACATGAAAAGCTTGCTGGGGTAGTTGGATCTCGGAATAATCACATCCAATACCATTGCCTCTTGCTTTAAAAGCTTGAAATGCTAGAAAGAGGTGGACCGTACGTGTTACACCTAACTGCAATTGCTGGTGCATGTTAAGGTCAATTTGTAATAGACGAAAATTACAAGGGGTTTGGAATTCACACACCACCATAAAATGCCTTTGTTATAGCAGCTGTAGTAAGTTTAGCAATCTTCGTATAATACTCCCAATCAATGATAGGGCAGTGAATAATTAATGTTATGTGCACCGAAAAGATGAATCCAAGTTTTAACCAAATTCAAAAGCAGTCACAGACTCACAGATCCTTGAATTGGTAGGATTTTCGTGATTCACAATCTTTTTGATATTCTACATCCACTCTTGATTTTGCATACATATAAGTACATTGAGAAAGTTTATATGTTGTCTTCACTATATAGATCATCTTAAAAATAAATCAGCACAATCTAAAATATCTAACCCTATAAAAAATTGACTGAAAGTTTATATTCATATAAAACTGTTTTTTTCACCGTTACTTTTTAATTAATTTTTTATGGAGTTAGAAATTTTAGAATAAATTAATATTTGCGAGAATATAAGGTTAACTATGTAGATCATCATTGCAAATAATGACTCGTTGAATCATATCCATATAGACCCCATAAAAATCGGTGTCAAACTTTATGCCAAAGTGTAGGCCTATAAATTGTGAAGCTACATTATTTATTCATTGTTGAAGAATATTAGGTTGAAGAAGATGACAACTGTTCTCATTACGCTTGAGTATTAATTTGAAGCGACTTCACTTCCTGTATATTAATGCCGGCAGAAAAATATCAAAGTCACCAGCTTAATTGTTATTATTTACGTTACGGAAAATTTTACACTCGCTTAGAATTCTCACCTACTAAATTTATGAGGTGATGTAGAACCAACCAGAGCCGTATCTAAATATATACAGCATAAGAAACCGCATAGGGTCCTTAGATTTTGAGGGCCCTAACATTATATGCTACTCTATTTATTCTATTCTTTAAAAGGAAGCGACCCTATAGGTAATTATTGAAGCCGTAAATTTATCTTTCCATGTTTTATCCCTAGGAAAAGTTCATTGTTTTAAAACCTTCTTCAAGACATAGAATTATGGGTATAATTGGTAATCCTAAAATAAGTTAAAAAAATGCCTAAAGTCTCTCCTTAAAATCTCTCCCTAAAATCTTTCTTACCCACGATCCAATGAGTCCACTTTCCATTAACTACTTTGGTTAATAGATGGTTATCCCACATTTTAAGGGATAATAGGATATAGAAATTGTAATTGCTAAAATATTATTTCATGTTTAGATTCTCCATTTCCTAAATCACATGATTCAAGAATGAACTTTCCACTTGAATGAACTTCTATTCAGGTATCTTTTTCATCTTATCTATCTCTCTTTATGTTTTGTATTTGATTGAATTTTATTGGTATACGTTTAATTCATCTCTGTAAATTCTCAATTATCTTGGTATAGGTGGGATATTAAAAAGAAAGATAAAGAAAGGGCTTCTAAAAAGGGAAGAAAGGAAAGAGAGAATCAAAGAAACAACGAATACAAACTGCTAGCCATAAAGAGGAAAAAAAAGTAGTAATACTCATCACTTAGATTTTTATTTCGATGTCCATTGATTTTTTTTTTAATCAAAATTTACCATGTTACACTTTTCTGATAATGAGAATTTTCTATTTTGTTGCTTAGATAATCTAAGAAAAAGTATATCTATATATGTTTTATTTTAATGAATGGATATATACGTTTTTTTTAAAGGCATTTCTTTGAGGAAAGTTAAACTTATTAGCACTCCACTTACATAGCATTGTTATGCAGATTATTCCATTAGAGATGAACTTTACTAGAGTTCAGCAATCAATTAAGAGAGATCCCTATCACTATCAAATTGAATAATATAGGATTTTGTATCCTTTATCTCCTAAATTACGGATATCATGAAACCAATTTGTATACTTGATTGGTTAATTCGAATCAAATAAATAGATGGCTGCAATAATTAAAATTTATTATAATTTAACTTTAAGAAAATTGAAACAATGAAGATTATGTATATATTCTATATATTATACAAGGATTTACTTTTATTGCATATCTAAAATTTTAGTATTGAATTTATTTCCTAACCATCTGAAAATGGCCAAGTGGTAAGTCAGTTTATTATCATACTCCTAATTGTATGAGAATAATTCCCATTTTTTTTCCTTGTTATTTAGAATAGAATTTTCTAATTATGATAAGAGTTTAGCAGTAAATAGGAAACTCAACTTTATGTATTATAATTTAGAATTTTAGGATCCCATTTTACGATTTGGCTTCGGGCCCTCAAAATCTCAGATCCAGCTTACCTGTTAATGTGAAATCAATAAAATCTAGAGAGAATGTGCAATGAATAATATGGGACCCTCACTTCTCTTCTCTCTCTTAAGTTAATTGGTGACACGTCAATTGGTGAGTTTAGTAGATGAAAAATCTTGTAGAAGCACTCCTATTTTACAAGTAACTATTCAAGAATAATCGACGAGCCGAAAGTTATTAAAAAATTAATACGGACTAGATATTTTCATCTAGTTTGTTACATTCAATTTATTCTTATTGAAGTCTATGTATAAACTCATATGTGGAATTGTGGTGCTAAAAGAGAAATGATTTTTTGTAAGGATGGTTTGTTCATGTAAATCGTGCTCCAAAAAACAAAATAAATTTTTTTCTTGGACTTTCAACCCAATCAAAAAATAATTGAAACTTTAAATTTTGGAACCATTCATATTACTGTTAATAATTTTTAGCCAAATTTATGATGAGGTTATAAATTTTAAAATAGACAATGCTCACAAAAAATAATCCTTGAATCACCAAATCGTACAGTAGAGTGTAAGATTCTAAGTTAAGTTAGAGAGTAGGAAGTCATAATCTGGGTGGGAAAATCCTAACCCAAATCACTAAAAACTTGAAATTAGGGGAAGGAATTTGTAATGCACATCATGGATTTCCAGAGTGTTTTAGGTAAACCACAAGAAAAGAAAATGCTTATCATCCCACCTACATTTGTCCTCATGCTCGCCCTCAATGTTGTTTTGATCGTTGATTTCCATCTAACATTTTATCAGGTTAAAAGTTTTAAATCAAGATGATTTTTGGTTAGGATAATCTAGATGGTAAGGACAATATTCTCACCAAAATCAACCATTGGTTCATCCCTATGCCAACCTTAAAGAACGATTTTTTTTAAAGCCAAGGTCTATCTAGCCGGCTTTTATAATCAAATGAGGTCAACTATTAGATAAAGTCAAACTTAGAAACTTAAGACCCAAAATCTTAATTTCGCAAGTTTGATAGTACCCAGTTAAAAGTCTAAATCTATTAAGATTGTTGTTCAATGAAGCTACTATTGACATTTAAAAATGGGATAGGAGCAACTGAGTGATAAGGGCTACTGTATTTGGATAAGGACATACAAAGAAGTCATTGGGCTGTCCTTAGTTAGTCAAAACCCATTGACCAAATCTGACTTAACCCAAAACTCTCAAAATTGTTCAGTCTAAACACCCTCAAATCTAAAACATAACCCACTCCATTGACTAGGTAAATCGAGTTTTTCGGTAGTTTTTGTTTATATTTTTGGATTTATTTTATTTTTTAGAGTTAAAATGCCACGCTACATTTACACATTTACCAATATTGTCCCTGCTTTTTCCACCCCCGGGGGTGGGATGAGGTATTAGTCCCACATCATCTAGGAGAGCGTCCAGAACCAGAGCTATGAGGTTACGGATCGTCTTACATTATACAGAGGCTTTTTGGGTGAGATCGTTGGGCTCATACCAAGAGCAAAACCCTATCCCCTTGGGAGGGAGGTGGAAAAAATAGGGACAATATTGGTATACGTGTAAGCGGGGCATAGCGATTATGGTATCAGAGACGAGGACGGCTCATCCTATGGGGTGGTAAGAGGAGGTATTAGTCCCACATCGCCTAGGAGTATCTAGAGCCTGGGCTATAAGGTTACGAATCGTCTTACATTATATCGATGCCTTTTGGGTAAGCTTGGTGGGTTCATGTCAAGAGCAAAACTCTGTACCCCGAGGGGGTGAAAAAACAGGGATAATATTGGTACATGTGTGAGCGACGCGTGACAATTATGGTACTAGAGCCGAGGACGACTCATCCTATAGGGTGGTGGGAAGAGGTATTAGTCCCACATCGCCTAGGAGAGTGTCCAGAGCTTGTTCTATGAGGTTACGAATCGTTTTACATTATACAGAGGCCTTTTGGGTGAGCTCGCTGGGCTCATACCAAGAACAAAACCCTGTACTCGGGGGGAGGGGTGTAGAAAAAGCAGGGACAATATTAGTACACATGTGAGCGGGGCGTGACAATTATGGTATCAGAACCGAGGACGACTCATCCTATGGGGTGGTGGGAGGAGGTATGAGTCCCACATCGCCTAGGAGAGTGTCCAGAGCATGAGCTATGAGGTTACAAATCGTCTTACATTATACAAGACCTTTTGGATGAGCTCGTTGGGCTCATACTAATAACAAAACCCTGTACCCGAGGGGGTGGAAAAAACAGTGACAATATTGGTACATGTGTGAGCGGGACATGACGAAAGACCATGTTGAATCCATTTTTTTTTATTTTTATAAGTTTTAACTTAGGTTTAAAAAAAAATCAAGGACGATGATATGTTCACACTTTACAGTAAAGTATGAACATTTTCTATTGTTTAGATCCTTGTATGTGAACTTTTTGAATGGCTATCCTGATGCAGATTGGGAAGGCAATGTTGATAACAGGAAAGTACTTCAGGAGGCTGCTACTTTGTTGGACACAACTTAGTTGCATGGCAAAGTAAGAAACAAAATTCCCAATCCTTGTCAACTGCTGAAGCAGAATACATTGATGCAGGCTCGTGTTGCACTCAATTGTTCTCTTATATGTGAACTTTTTGAATTGTTCACACTGTTAAGAGCGAACATGTTGCGAATCTAAGTTTTATTTTCTTCGATTGGAAACTTGAAAAAAAGTTCAAAGATTGATCCAACTATCAGAAAATGATCTGTTTGAGCTTGTTCGGGAGGAGTAGTGTAACTAATACTATTTTTAAAAGTATTTTTTTGAGCACAACTCATCCATTGATGGGTTTACCTCAAAAAACTCATCATTTTTCATGCTCATAACCTATGATGACCGAAAAATGATGTTTGGCGAGAGATAGATCCGAACACAAATTTAACTTTTTTGTTAGAGGTGTTTAGAGTTTCAAAGTGAAGAACATAAGATTAAACAATTATTTGTTTAATGAGCTTGACAAAATTTGACTGCCCTTATCTCTTTATTAGTTTTATAAAGTCAACTTAAAAGACAAACTTTAACCCTATTTTATACTCGGTGTAAAGTAAACACTATCTCATTGTTTAGGCTGTTTTCCTTTTTATACAATTTCCCCTTTCCCACTCAAAATTTTTTATTTGGAGGCTCAACTTCCAAGTTTTACAACTGTTTTGAACTTCTTCCCAATGGTAAAACAATTTTGACCATTCAACACTATGGCTCTGCTTAGTATGCAGGAAAAATTCGCATTTGCAGTTATTCTCGGTGAAATTGATAAATCAGCTGTTTGTTATGGTATTCCTCTGCCAGTTAGGATACCTATCTATTTGTCCATGCAAACTACTACTACCACAACTGTGGTAATTTACATTCTACAAATTTTTTCTGCATACCAAACAGGGCCTATGTAAATATGGATGAAGTTCTGGAAGACTCTTGATGAAAGATCATTCATAAAAAAATACATTTGATCGAAAACCCTAGGTTTTAGGAGTTCTAGGTTGTTGAAAAAATTGGAGGCATTGGGGGTTAGGTTTTGTTTCTAAAATAGTTTCGAGAATAAGAAAGAAAAAAACTCCCTTTCGCACATTGGGGCCAACCCATAGCCATTTTGGAGTCATCCTTTAACTGGGTAACCCTCCATCCAAAATGGGGTGTCCCTTTAAACAGCAACCAATATTAAATACATGAGAACCGGAACAGAAATATCCGAAAACTTAGCAGAACTGGAAAGCAGCTACTCTGGTTCCGATACGGTTCCGATTTCACCTACTTGAGTATCGGAACCAGATTTGGGACCGACCCTGGCACCGTTGTGGGTATCGATCTCATATACTAATTTCAGTTCTTCTTCTTTCTAATTAACGGCTTACTCACTTGCCTCCCCTCTCGCTCTCTGGTTCAAAAAATGGCTGCCAATTTCTGGTCTTCCTCTCATTTGTAATAATTCCATCTTATCTCTTCAAAATTTCTCCCTGTATTTTCAGTTAAAATTTTTTCTTCTGATTCTGCTTTGATGATTTGCAGAAAACTGCTTATGGACCAGGAAGAGGTGGATGTGGTGCACTCTCCTGACAAGGAGAGGGGTCTCACTCTAGAAGAATTTAAGTACATTAAGATGCATATGGCTAATTGTAATCTACTCAAAATCTTCTTCCTTCAGTTCGAACTTCGATCGGATATCATGATATTGTTAGAATTAGCTTACTTTTTTGGGTTTTCTTATCTGGGTTCCAACTTATTGTCCATAAATTCATCTTATTTGTGACTTTTTAGGGTTTATGTGAATTTCTGTCATCTGGGTTTTAGATATTTTGATAAAGTGCATATCTGGTTCTGAATTAGTTGAATTGCATGTAAAGGTTCTTTATTTTTTGTTCATACCTTGGTTCGTCTTACTTTATATGGATATGAATATGTCTTGGTTTTTGAATTTTGGGTTTTATGTGAAGTTCTTTCATCTGGGGTTTCAGTTGTAATTGATAAAATGCATTTAGGGTAGTTAATTACCAGGATTTAGATTGTCAGGGTTTTTTTAAAAGTATTTTATAACTATTTTTCATCACATTTCCATAAATTTATGCTGTTCTTTTTTAATTTCTTGGATCCTATGTGAAGTTCTCTCATCTGAGCTTTTGGCTATTAATGGTTAGATTGCAATTCTGATTGTGAGTTGCTGGGATTTTTGTTACATTTTCAGCTTTTTATATGTGGCTCAGCTCTTTCTTCATAAACATGTCTTAGTTTGAGAACATTACGATATTATATGAAATCCTCATCTGGGTTTCACCTATTAATCAATAAAACTAATGGAATCTTATGGGAATTGCTGGGATTTTATTTTTCATGATAGATCACTACTGGATAGGTAGGTCTGACTAGCTAACATCAAGTGGAATTTTGATTAAGAGGTGTCTTACATATGGTATAGTCGTGTTAACCTTTTCATAGTAGGTTGAGAGTCAATCTCTGTCATGACTATGTTTCTAACATTATATAATGTTGCATGAGAATAGTCAATGCAGGGATATTTGATAAATTGTAGTTAACCTTGGATTCTGTTCATCTCCCTTTAGTTTAGAAATCCAACATTTTCTCTTCACATTTGCTTTAACTAAATGTGAAGATCTAATAAAGCTAAAATTGTGGAGTTTTTAGATTTGCTATAGAGAAAGATGAGTTTCCTTCATCTTCAAATAAAAAGGTCTCAAGTTTATTGCTGAATAACAATCTAAATCACTAGTAAGTTTGAATTTGATGAATTTACTTTCTTGTATTTGTTTTGCGGTTGGTTAGCTGATGATTCTTTTTAAGGTCTCCCTTATTATTATGATAGAGTGGGTTCTACAAATGGCTCCAAACTCATTCTTCTTATATAAAGTACATCTTTCTGCATTTGTTACATTTAATGCTGACAGCCTTGTTTGTTTACTAATTTCAAATAATTGTTCAAGATATTGGGAAGCTGGCTCAGTTTGTTAAAGTGAGGCAAAGGTATGACCCCTTTAACTTGTGATTTTGTTGCTCACTCTGTCGCCCACTAGGAATTGTTTAGATTAGTCATGGAAGGAAAGAAACCGTGGTGTCCAATGACTGTAGTTCCTCCGTTTTTTATCTTGTTTCTTATACATCATTGCTTACAAAATGATGTGAATAATTGTGCGTAAGCGTAAATCTCTTAAACAAGAACACAAGTTCAATTAACCAAATTATATTAATCAATCAAATCTACTAATGAAGGGGGCAGCAGCCTTATTGTGTAGGCTTTATGTGCCTTACAATGCTAGTAAAATAAAACAAGGAAACCTAATCTTAAAAGGAAGCAAAATAATAATCGTATAAATAAATGGAAACTAACAATAAAAGTCCTAAACAAAATAGAAAACAATTAGTAAAGAATTAATATCTAAATTAGAGCCTAAAGAGGAAGCCATGTAGATCTTCCCATATCTTGTATCATCATGGGCCCCGCACGTGCATACATAACAAAATGGAATTTGAAATCATTGATTTTTGTCTATGAGAGTACTGGGTTTTTTTTTATTAGCTGTCTATGAGATAGATACAGTAGAACCTCCATAAAATAATACTCGATAAAATAATAATCTCGTTAAATTTATACATTTTGCCAGTCCCAACTTGAGTTTAAAAGTGAAAATATTACTCGATAAATTAAAACCCCGATTAATTAATAAATTTTGCCTGTCCCGACCTTCTTAATTTATAGAGGTTTAACTATATTATGCACATACATAGTAGGAATAACTTTTACTGCATTTTTGGAGTTCATAAATAAAAATTAGTTCAATGCCTTTGCATCTCTTTTGCATTATATTTGTCTGTTTTGGTAATTGCTAACTTGGAACAGAACTTGTTCATTCCATCAACTTGAATCATTGGGATCTCTAATTCCCATCTTGATTTTCAGGGTGGTAGCTACTGCAGTTACTTACATGAGACGTGTTTACACAAGGTGTGTTACAAATTACCATCCCCAGATACTTGTGAAAGTGCAGAGCTGTTGAGCTGATCCACCTTCTGTTCCTTTCATATGCATCCATCTTTACCAATCAATATACATAAATACTTCTGGCTTTGATCATTGTAATAATTATAATATCTCTTTAGATTAACAGATTTGTCTATGCATCAGTTTTTCATGTTAATATCCTTCTTTCTTGGTATTGAAGAAAAAATTTAGCATGTTCAAAATGATTTTGCATAAAAATATGTCTACGCAGCAATGAGTTCAGATTTCTCCAGCCCAAGTATACATTGATGGTTCTGATCACATCCTTATGCAGTAGAATCCCAAATATGCTTTCTCCAAGGAAGTACCCTTTCACAAATTTATGCTGAAAACAAGCATGTAATGCATTGATATTGGTTCATTTCATATATAAGAATTTTTTATACTGGCGTACAGGTGACGGTTGCGATGACTTTATAAAAACATGTAATATTTTATAGCCTTTAAACATCCTAATAGGCTAATAACCTTAGCCCAGTATACTTGTATACTATCTAAAGTTGTATATTTTAGGTTTCTCTAGGTGCTATTAAACCTTATATTTCTCTTGCACAAATTTAGTCGCTCCTTATGAGGGAATGTAACAAATTCTTTTTTTTGTTTTTTGATGGGTAATTGGTTAGAACTAGTTGGGCATCTTCCAGGGAAGTTTTAACTTAGTTAGAAACTAAGACTCACAAATCTTATTCCAATAATCAAAATTAGTTCCTAAAACAAACTATTTATAGACAAAAATAAGAAACCCAAACTAATTAGGAAACCTAGAATAGAAACAAATAGGAAAAGTAAACATAGACAAAATAGGAAACTAACTCACAATTAGAAACCAACTAGGAAACTACTAAAATACTTCTAGCAAGCTTGTAAGGTTGATAGGATCGGAAGAGTGCTATTTTGTACACACTCCTTTTAAGAATGTGTACGTCACATTCCTCATCCAACCATTAAAAGTTACGCTTTTTAAGGGATTATGGGTTGACTTTGCAACTTAGTGCAACTTAATTGGTTGGATGAGGAATGTGACGTACACAATCTTAAAAGGAGTGTGTACAAAACAGCTCTCGGATCAGAAGGGATTTCCATCCGATTCTTAATTAATTGAGGCAATATTGAAAAAGCTGTACAAGGTGATTGGTCCTGAACCAGATCGCTAATGTGGCCAATGGTTTTAATATTCTGAATAGCTTTTCGACTTACTACAGACTCATGGATGATATCTTAGCCAAGGTAGCACCTAATGGAGATCTGTGCATCCCCGAAAATGTGAAGATTATCTGACCAGATGTCACAATACTTTAAACCATGTGCATATATCAGCCCTCTTCAGATGTTCCCAAAATGCTAATGGTAGGTTCTAGGAAAGATCTTAAACCTACTATATTTCTTAATAGTTATGAATCCTCGTATATATGTTGACGAGGCTGTTTGATTACGCAAGATAGGGATTTGCTAGGTGGGGATTTTGCGGAACTTATAAGTTAAAAGTTGTTTCCATCACCCATCATGTAGGATTCACTGATAGTGTCACTTTCTTGGTTTCTTAATTCTCTCTCCAGTTTTCTTGAATGAGGAAGCACATCTTGTTATAAGTTTCTGTTTCTTCTTATGGAAAACTTATCAGTTCTGGAGCATTGTATTTTTTGTTTAATTTCTATTTGGTTTGCTAGATTTTATGAACATATGTTTTACATGCACAATTTAGTTGTGAAACATGCTAAGGTTCAGCATAGTGTAGTCTGAATGGTGTATATTGGGCAAGTTAATTAACCTGTTTATTTCTGATTTCAGAAAGAGTATGACAGAATATGACCCATGTCTAGTTGCTCCAACGTGCTTGTATTTGGCTTCGAAAGCGGAAGAAAGCACTGTGCAAGCTAGACTACTTGTATTTTACATTAAAAAACAATGTAACTCCTTGTTAGTACACCTGAATTAAATTTTCGTTTAATTGTCCTACAAGCAAACATTATTTTGCTTTGTATGTGATATGCTCTTGTAGGAATGATGTTTCATTTTTTCTTTGCATCGCAGTAACGGATGAGAAGTATCGGTTTGAAATCAAAGATATACTTGAAATGGAAATGAAGATTCTAGAAGCTCTTGATTATTATTTGGTTGTTTACCATCCTTACCGTCCATTGTCCCAGTAAGATTTTTCTTTCCTTAGTTTCCTTAGAGCATAACTTTCCTCTCTTTATCATGAGTTAGGAATTGTAGTCTGCTTCTTATTTGACTTTCCTATACTGTTGATGTATTGTTGGGCTTTTTGCTGATGACTACCTCTCTGATCTGATTGGAAGTGGAAGAGAGGAAAAACCACTGCTTAAATTTTAACAAGTATGCTACAAATGACCTTAAGAATATTGATGATACGTAAAGTGTAAATCATGTCTCACAAATAGGTTATCATTAGATCATGACCAATGTTCTGCCAATGACCATAGGTAAAATGTAAATCACGTTTCACGAATAGGGTATGATCGGTATGCTATGTGAAGTACGAATCTTCGTGATTACATTGTTGTATAACACCAGGAGACTGCTTCAACTGATTAATAAATTTTATCTACGGACAGATTTTTCCATCACTATTAGGACGTGTGAAATCTGGTGGTGGCTACATAAATACCTCCTCATTTCAATCACTATGCAGGAAAGCAGTCTTTACACCTAGTTGATGCAGTGGTCCAAACTAGTTCGCCGCTAGGAAAATATAACTCGTAAGGAATTTTTTGCATCTAGAACAAACTTCTTTGAGTGGCCAATCCATCCCTTAGCAACTAGCCTGGACTTCAATCTGCTCATTTCTTTTTTGCTTTATTCTGAATACCCATTTGCACCCACTATCACCTATCCTTTGGGTACCTCAACCATCCAATGACCTTTCTTGATTAAAGCTTTCATTGCTTCTATTATAACCTTCTTCCACTTGATATTAGAGACGACCTCCGAGAACCAAGCAGGTAAAGATATAGAGGACACGGAAACAAGAAAGCATATAGTACAAAGACAAGTTTGCATTCTTTTCTTTGGGTGAGGAAATGAGAGTTGTGTCACCATTAGAAAAGTATACCTTGGATCAGTAGTTAGATGTATCACAGTAGTCACCTCTTTTTGACGTACTAAGAACCTGTAATTTCTTGTATAAAGTTGCAACACTAGTAGTATTAGTGGCCATAAGTTTCTGCCCAGGAACAGCATAACTGGGAGGACATCGAGGACAGAGGTAAGAAAGGGAAATAAGGTTTCCCACTCTTCTAACTCACTATGCACCACCAGAAGAGATGTAGAAGAGATAATAAAGAACAATACTGACTCGATTTAAGTGACATCCATCGAACATAGTGATGTGACTGAAACTTTTGTATCCCTTTTTCTCTGGGTACAAACCCCAGCAGAACACCCCAAATAGCTTAAGGACCCAATTTCGTCTTGTAAGGACTCAAGACGTGAGTGGAATAAACACACTTGAATGCTTGGGGAGAAACAACTAATGGAGGCTGATCAGCACAAAGAACCTGACATTAAGACTCATAACTTCTGTAGGTATTCCTTCTGCTAAATTTCTTCAGGATGTGCATTTCTACAACAGGTTAAGAGCAATTTCTCTAGAGAGATTCTCCCCTTGCAGCAGTCCTAGAATGCAGGAAAAAAATCTGCTACAACCCTAGAACCAGATCATGTATGTCCGTATGGTTCTGATACCATGTAGTTTGATGCATATAAACCGTTCAAAGAAGTTCAGAAGAAGAGAACAGAAAGAAGAGGAGACTTAGAGGCGAAAAGAAAGATTTAAGCAAATAAAAAGTTATAAATACTCTTTTACACAATTCTGTACACAGATGTCATTATAATTCTAGTTCTTAGACTCTTATAGCTAAGTTTCTTTCCTTCTCGCTATATTCCCAAGGTCCCTACTCTCTTCAACCAATGTTTTCAATTTGATGGGAAAATATCGATTTTTTCTCAACTTACTGTAAATTGGACGAGTTAACTCAGTAAATCCTGAGCCTTTTTTCTTAATGAATTCTCAATAAACTTGGACTTAATTCTGCAAGTCAAAATTGAATCAAGTTTGCTTTATTCTCTAATTTGAAAACCATTCTTTTTTGTAAATTCAGGCATATAATCATATAATGGTTAGACTAAGTTAAATAGAAAATGATTTCGTAAAAAGCGAATCATAAGAGAACAGAATGGTGATAATCTTGAGAAAGATCTTTGTAGCGTACTTTTTATCAATCTTCTTACCTCATTTCATTAACTTCGGGGTTGCTTGGGTTATACACCAATATTGATATCTAGATAGACATCTCCTAGCAATCTCAACCGGTTTCTTTTTGAGTTGATAGTTTTACAGTATCTTCTTCAGAGAAAATGGATTGTTCAATTTTCCATCACTTGTTTTCGTTTTACAGGTTACTTCAGGATGCAGGCATGACAGATATGACTCATTTATCTTGGTAAGATATGTTGGATAATTAATGGATTTATATCCTCAAAAGTCTAATTCTTAGGTTCAAAGGAAAGATGATAAAAAAAAAAGGGTTTCAAAGGAAAAACTTGAAGAGATGTTGGAATGTTACCATTTTAGTATCAAGAACCACCTTGTTCCATGTCTGAGTCTTGCACCTCTATGCACTTGAGGCGGTTTTGTCGATCCATGTTTAACGTGGGTCAAGAAGACCCCACCATGTGATTGGTGGGGGCTTAAACTGTCAACTCCACCATCCTACTGACGGTTTGTAGCCCCTATCAATCACATGTTAGGATCTTCTTGACCCTCGTTATACGTGGATCAACAAAATCGAACTCTATGCTCTTATAGACAACTGTCAGTTTTGATTATTCTCTGTTTAGATGCAATTGCCATTTTACGGAAAAGCACCTGTTATCTGATAAGGAATTTTTTGAACCACACAGGGGTCTTGTGAATGATACATATAAGATGGATCTCATTCTCATCTACCCTCCATATATGATCGCATTAGCGTGCATATACATCGCAAGTGTACTAAAAGACAAAGACACCACAGCATGGTTTGAAGAGCTCCGTGCAGATATGAATGTGGTAAGTCATTCTTCCAAGATAATCTTTTGTATCACTTATTTTCACATCTCTTTCTTGATAAACTAAATCTGAACTTCAGAACTTAGGGTTAGGAAATTCAAAGTTTCTGATGCTTAATAGACCAATATTTGGGTATAAGTTTCTCAGTCTAGATGCACATGCGAGGGCTTTTGGTCCACCATTCATTGGTTCCATATTGGTCAATCTATTCCAAAAAGTTAACTTGATGAGATGATGTCAAGGTTTAAAAATATATTTTCTACCAAATGTTTTGGTTGTTGAAGAACTAGGACACTTGGACAGAAACATTCATGGAGCATATCATTACATTTCGAACAATACATAAACGGTACCGGACTGTACCGAGAAACCAAAACGGTTTTGTTCTGGTAACCGCCTCAATCGAAATGAAACATTCAAAATTTTGAACCATCACATTCTTCAAAACAATTGGAGAAACTATGAGGATAGTTATGGACTAGTCTCTTCTCTCATATGAGATCCATTGTATGATGCACACCACTCTTTCATATTTGCAACAGTAATATGACAGCCTTCCTGATAAACTGTTAAAGTTCTTTAAGTTAGCACCAGAATGCTGTTGTAGGACTTTTTGGGATGATGTAATGGTGTAATTAAGAGGGCATTTGGCAACCACTTGAGAAGTTACTTTTTGACTTATATAAGTCAAAAAGCAAGAAAGCATGTATGATAACGTTTTTATAAAGTGACTTCTAGAAGCAAAAAAAGTTGCTTCTTTTTTAAGCAATTTTTTTTGCTTTTTTGCTTCTCAGAAGTTGCTTCTTCAGTTCTCCTCTAGTACTGCATAACACCTAATAACTTATCATTTTTTTTGACTTATAAGTCAATAGTTTACCACACAAGCTTCTCTTTATTTTTGACTTTTCAAAAGCACTTTTGCTTTTTTAAGAAGCAGACGCACTTCTGCTTTTGGTTGCCAATCACCCTTAAGTGTTTCAGAAGTTGATGAGTCCTGGATAGAAACCTCAGGCCATGTTTGGTTCTTGATCAGGATAAGAGTCATTGTTCTTGAAACAAGGGATACATAAAATCCAAAAAAAAAACACATTTGTTTAGGTCGTTTTCGGAAATGAGTTTTCAATACAATCTTGAAAACAGCCCAAAATCTGAAAACGTTAGAGAAAAAAGAAAAGAAAAAGTCTTTTTCAGTGCCCTCAGTGAAATTTTATCT
Organism: Macleaya cordata; assembly: GCA_002174775.1. Lineage (NCBI taxonomy): Eukaryota > Viridiplantae > Streptophyta > Magnoliopsida > Ranunculales > Papaveraceae > Macleaya > Macleaya cordata. The sequence goes on from MVGT01003436.1 coordinate 208,889, forward strand.
GTTTACACTTTGCAAAGATTTTTTTTAAATTCGAAATTGGTTTTCATATTTTGTAGCGAATGTGTTTTCATATATTAAAATTTTGTGAATACAACCCAGATTCTGGGATTTTATCCTAATTTTTGCGAACCAAACGCAGTCTCATGTGTAAGTAGAAACAAGATAAGTGAAAGGAAGAGAGTTCCCTCTCTCAAGACTTCAACTGTATACATGTGATTCATAATAGACATATAGGCGAAGACAACCCGAGCATCCAAATGTAGGTTTGAATGCAAGTGGAAATCTAATCAAGAGACCCATCATCAGTGCATCAATTACTTCTCCCTTAAAAATCCCATTGCAACAAATTTGATAGCTGCATTTGTTCTGGAGATCAAATAAATTCGGTGTTATGTTGGTTTTACAGGTGAAGAACATCTCAATGGAGATGCTAGACTTCTACGATAACCACAAAATTCTCCCGGAGGACAGGGTAAATGCAATTATCAATAAGTTATCTTTAAAACAGTAACATTTGACTGAGCTGTGTTCGCCGGACGGTATCTGTCGTAACAGAGTTCTCTTGTACTTCGTTCATATAGAGGAACACAAGGAAAATGTTGTAGTCTCTGCTTAGTTGATATACTATTTAAACATCTTACAGTGTAAGCAGGGTGGGTGAAACAATGTGTGTATGTCAAAAGTTGCTATATGGAGAAAACTGAATGGAAAAATTTATACTATTTATACTGCCAAAACTTGCAAATGATGGTATGGTCATTTTTGCATAACCAAGAGGCAAAACCTGTAATGACACAATGGCATCAGTTCTGGTAGGCTTCATTTCCAGTTCTCAAATATGTTAACATAACGGAATGTAAGAGAGAAAATCTACAAGCTGACATGGTCCAGGATTCCTGTTATCCTCGGTTTGGTTAGGTTACCTTACCTAACAGGCTATTACATTTTATTCTTTTTGATCATTATACGTATTGATCTGGGATCGGGTCCCAGTGATCCAGTCTGAATCCAAGTAACCAGGGCCAAAGCTAGAGCTTCGGATTTCCTAACTGAAAAATGTCCCAAGGTCTAGAGCGCCTGTGTATATTTGTGTATATAAGGGCAATTCTAGTGGGAAATCTAAAAATGAATCCCAAAAAATGAAAAATG
>MVGT01003436.1:210079-243610 GCA_002174775.1 Macleaya cordata
GGAATCTATTATCTATTATAATATACTATAGGAGAAGCCTTTGGGTTAACAAAACCCTCTCTCTTAGGTGTGAGTTAAAAAAACCTACATTATAAACATAGGGCCCAATCTATTATTTATTATTGGGTTAACAAAACCATCTATCTTAGGTTTGGGTTAAAAAAACCTACATTATAAACATATGGCCTAATCTAAAACAACTAAATTTTCTAATTATCTAATAAAAAATTTAAAATTTCTTTTTTAAAAGAAACTCTCGTGCCTTGCACGGGATATATGGGCTAGTAATATACTATAGGAGAAGTCTTAGGTTAACAAAACCCTCTCTCTTAGGTGTAGGTTAAAAAAACCTACATTATAAACATATGGCTCAATCTAATATCTCTCATATCCCGTGCAAGGCACGAAGGTTTCTTTAAAAAAAAAAATTTTGAATTTTTTTATTAGATATAGATTGGGCCATATATTTATAATGTAGGTTTTTTTAACCCACACCTATGAGAGAGTTTTGTCAATCTAATAATAGATAATAGAGTGAGTCATATGTTTATAATGTAGGTTTTTTTAACCCACACCTAAGAGAGAGGGTTTTGTTAACCCAATAATAAATATAGTATATTAGAATAGATAATAGATAATAGATTGGGTTAACAAAACCCTATCTCTTAGGTGTGGGTTAAAAAAATCTAGATTATAAATATAATTCAAATTCTAAAACAACTAAATTTTCTAATTATCTAATAAAAAAATTTAAATTTTTTTAAAAAGAAGCCCCGTGCCTTGCACGGGTATGAGAGCTAGTTCCTAAAAATGGGTGAAGAAACAAAAAAAATAGAGAAAAAAGAAGAGAGAGAAAAAAATTAGTTGAGATATGTTGTGTTCTTTTGCTTAAGGAGAAAAAATAGAAAAAGTGGGTGAGAGAGAAATAACTTTCTTAATATTTAAGAATTAAATATTGAACGTGCCACTCATCCGATGATATCCTCCACTAAGGATCCCTAAAATGGTGGATTGAGATCCATTTTTAGGGGTTAGGAATTTCCACTAGAGCATGAAAACTTCTTGATCAACCAGTTTTCATGCTCCCACTATAAATGCCCTAATGCGAAGAGCAAGACTGCCCCACCGCAGAGACGGATTTAGCTGCCAAGTTTCAGAACCCTATGGGGTACAGAAGCTGGTGTAAACAGTGTTATGGTAAGTGGAGGGTGTTAATTAGAAATAATGGGAGTGCTAGAGCGCGCGAGGTTCCAGAACGTCACCCTTTCCTAGGGTCTAGGGTTTCGATTACTAAGCCTGGTTGCAATTGACAAGGATCATTATTTCCTTTTTTTGGCGTTACATGGACCACAAAATGCCTGCTGCTTTCAAATCAACCTATGACCTCCTGATGGACCAGAAATCAGCTTAATGGAGTGATTTCTTGATGAAGAATTGTAATATGTTCTTACAGGTTCATTGTCGTAAGAAAAAAGAAATTGCTTCAATCCAAAGGCTACGAAAAAATTATCAGATCGTCCACATGATGGATCAGATAATATAAAACAGCTCAATCAATCAAAATTTAGCCATTCTACTGGGATGATTGTTTTTTTTTTTTTTTCCTCTAACTAGCGGCAAGTTCATAAAATATGTTCTTTGTTTCTAATCACTAATTACTAGCAACTATTGAAAAATCTTTAATTAAAGGCTTCAAGCCCATTAAATAGTAGTAACTGGTTTGAGATCACGTACTAATTTTTTTCTTACTACCACTAATTAGTGGTTAAAAATGAAGAACATTTTTGTGTGGACCTGCCACTAGTTGGAGGCAAAAAAACAATGGGTGGTCTTATAGGCAGGCCCAATAAATTTATTGACAGGCCCCCCTAAAGGCACCCCCTAAAATGTCCATAATCTTATTGGAAGTCCCGAATCTTATTGGCACCCCCTCTTCGTCAAAATGGTTTGACCACAAACTACCTCCACCACCACAATCTCACCACCGGCCACCACCTTATCACCGCCACCATCCCTATAATCATCACCACTACCGCACAACCACCGCCTCCGCAACCACCACTTCATTACGGCCGCCAACTTCATCACCATGCTGAAAATTTGAAAGATTTTCACCTTCCACCGTTGTTTCCTTAAAAAAAAGAAAAAAAGAATGGCATCAAAATGTCAAAATAAGACCTATTTTGTTGATTTGAAAAGAAAAAATTGAATTTTGAAATAGTTTTTTTCGTTCACAAATTAAAATTGGGACTGTAAGCCGTTTTTCCTAGCTCAAAACGGTATCACGACGGTGAAATATTAAACCAAAATCGGCAACGTACTACCGAATCAAATTTTTTATGAAAATATGTTAGAAATCCAAATCAATAATTGGGTGCCGGTTTTAGTCTCCTAAATCGGTATTGTGGTGCCGATTTTGGAGACCAAAATCGGTAGCTGGATGCCGATTTAGGCCCCCATTCGAAAGTTCTATAAAACTTTGGGATACAAAACCATTCTCTTTTCTTGATAAAAGTATGCTTATAACTGTTGAAGTTCAACGTGTTTGAAAACTTTATTAAAATAATATTTATATAGATTATGAATTAAATCAAAAACTTATTAAAATAATATTTATATAGATTATGAATTAAATAAATTGATTTTAAAAAGTAGCGTGTTAAACTAGTTGTTCATTACTGTTGATAGTGGTGACACAAAACTACAAACTACAAACTACTGATTTTGCTTTTTTTTAAATGGGCACCCACCTACCGATTTAAGGGACTAAAATCGGCACGGCTGATTTAGATTTCTAACATATTTGTATAAAAATTTAATTCGGTGGTACCTTGCCGATTTAGGTTTAATATTTCGGCGTCATGATACTGTTTTTAGCTAGAAAAAATGGACTTGCAGTGCCTATTATTAGTTCGTGAGCGAAAATTTTTATTTTTTTTTCGAAATCCAATTTTTTCGTCTTAAATCAACAAAATAAGTCTCCATTCGACATTATGATGCCATTCTTTCTTTTTTTTTTGAAGGAAACAACGGTGAAAACTAAAAAATTTAAATCTAATCGGTGGTGACTGTATAGTAGTGGTAATGGTTGTAGAGGTGGTGGTGGATGTGCGGTGGTAGTGATGGTGACTATGTTGTGGTGGTTGTGTGGTGGTGGTGATCGTAGTGGCAACAACAGAAGAGAGGAGTTTGACCAATGTGGGGGTTGCCTTAGAGATTTCATGGTCAAATATATTTAACCAATGTCAACCTTACGAGGACTGCCAATAAGATTATGGGGGGTGCTTTTAAAATTACTCAAAAACAATCATCCCCTTAGCATATTAAAGGTAATTCTACATTGTACTTTCAAGTCCGAATTATACCCTACAACTATACTCCCAAACTACACTACTTAAAAGCAACTAAAAATCTTGTCTTAAACATGTGGGCCCTATACTAAACTAAATCTAAGACTACTTCTAAGTAACATGGATTGAAGTTGCTTTAAGTAAGATAGGCCTTACGTATTACTTAAAAGTCTTATTCCCCTATCTTTTACTATATAAGGGAGCTCCATCAGCCAATAGTAACGGCTGGCAGCCATCTAAGCGGTTGAGATTAGTTTTTGGAAAAATGAAGGGAGAGATAGAGAGAAAAAAGGAGGGAGGGGAATCACCAAATAAGGGGGCTTGCCTACAGCTTAGTGAGCTGTAGGAACACCTCACCCTATTTTTATTTTTATTTTTAACTTTTTTATAAATGACGATTGTGTCATATAATCTTATATTTATTTATTTACACTTGGTTTACACTTTTCAGTGGGGTAGTATGAAGTCGATCCAAGGGCTGATTTTTTTGGATGATCTCCTCGACGTCTAGATCACATCTGACTATATATCGTTATCAGTGGACCCACACAATATCCATTTTATTTACATTTGGTTTACACTCCACTTACACCAATTCTAGGACTCACTCAAATTTGATGAAAGGGCTAATTTTTTGTGCAGATGATCTCCTCAATGTTCAGATCATATTAGTCCAGGATTCGTCTACAAGTGGCACCACATAAAAATTTATTTATTTTTTTAATAATAACGCACAACAAAGTTTGCCAACTCACGCGCTACACGTGTGTGAGGGGGCAAAATGTATTTGTCACGCGCAAAGCACATGTGCGGGTGCGCATAGAAGGCAACACACGTAGCGCGTTTGGACATCCGTGTGTGAAGAAGATGGACAGCCCACTCAGACGTGCGAAGCGCATGTGAAGGTGCGCATGGAAAGCAACGCGCTTAGCGCATTTGGACATCCAACCTATGCGTGTGAGGAGAATGGACAACCAACTTACACGCACGAAGACCAACTTGCTTCTTATTCTTGTGTTCTTTATTTTTTAATAAACAAACCATAGATTAATTAGTAGGAATAAAATCAGTCTACATAAAAAAACTGACTCAACTGAGTCTACATAAAAAAAACTGAGTAGTAACCATGTTTTTGGAGAGTAGATATCTCCCCCTTTGGCCAGATGACAAACATATCATCTTATTCCTGTGTTCGATCTCTTCCATCTCTGCCCTGCTTCCATGTGGGCAGAGACCCTGTAGCGAATGAAGAGGGGCCAAGGATCTTCCTCTCAACCGTGCTTCTTGAGGATCCACTCTCCCCCCTAGAAAATGGGGGATAAGAAGTAAGGATTGAAGCCCCCCCTTAGCTCACACTGGACAGAGGTTAGCTCTATAAATGTGTAGAGAGTGGTGTGTAGTAGTAGGCACTTCTAGGCCCCTTCCCGGCTACTGGATCACTCCAGTGCTTCGGGTACTACGGACCCTCTGCCATCCATTGCAGCAGAGCCGTTTCATGAGCGGGGGGGCTAAGCGCAGTTCTTTGAATCAAACGTTGAATGAAATCAATTCTGTATTAGATATCAAAATCTAAATCGGATAGGAAAGATGGACGGATCTGTCTTTCGATTCATATAGATGACTTGAAAAAAAAAAAAAAGGATTTATACATATGTAGCGCAGTAAGAAGACCCAAATCCTTGATTTGGCCAGGAAACACTGCACTGCTTTGGGCCCAGGGAGTGAAGGGAATGAGGTCGGCTATATCAAGTAAGCAGATAAACACAGGGAATACAAACACATCTTACTAGATGCAGATTGATTAATCGAAACTGAAATATTCATGTTTGTTCTTCGGTAGCAGATTAGAGCTATCATTCTTGGACTCGTAATAGTTTCAAATATTTTTGTTCTTTTGATCGATACAGCAGTTCCAAATATACTGGCATCAACATGTATAGGTGGAGCCCTTGCTAGGAATCCCAGCCGTGACTTCCATACTTGTAGTTTGGCGACTAAAATTCTCTCGTGAGTGATGAACAACGACACTGCTAAAAACTGACTGCATCTTCTTCTCAAACCTCCAGCACTGACCCATCTATCCAGGAATGATCTGATCAAAGTAAAAATGTTTTCATAATCAGTTATAAAACCTCAACATTTTGAGCTATAATTCATTTCTCAATTCAAAGATGTGATTACAATGTAAAGTTTTTTTTTTATAAAGAAGTTTTTAAGAACTTGAAAGTCATTAAATGCTGCGACGCCATCCCTTGATGACGACTTTGCATATACAGTTCTTAACTTCATGAGCGAAAATGTTATATCACAAAGACTCTGAATAGTACGCAAAATTTTGGACCAACTGGAGTAGTGATACATGAATTATTGGAAAATAAGATATATATAATTTCTTAATGTAGAATTTTCACGAAAATCATCACAATTTCTTGAGTTTTGTTTCATAAAAATAACAAATCATTCGTACTCGATTTATTAGCACTATGAATTGTTGCAGTATCCCAACATAATCAACTAGGATGCCACCCTAAGTGAGGTTGAATTCAAGTTAAAGAAAGTGAGATAATTCCTTGACAAACTGTTGTTTACATAGTTTAGTAATCTAAAACAACAACCAAATACCTGGTCATGAAAACTTGGATCAAATTGCCTTGAAAGTCTCAGCAAAAACATCAAGCTCGCCTTCCGCTGTTGTAAGAGCAGCTTCATTCAACTTTAAAGAAAGAAAAAGAAAGCAAAACCAGAATCAGATACTACAATACAAATTGTATCATGTAAAGGATGATTGGAATGGTCTATGAGATAAACAAAGGTTCTTCTTAGTAATTCCATAAAAGGACTTGAAAATGCAGAATCAGATGTGCTAAAGATCATCTTTCTGCATTATATGATTGGATTTGTTCGAGAAACAAAATTTCATATGCAGTAAATCAGTTACCCTGCTTCTTCTTCTTCTTCTTCTTTGCTTGCTTCTCTGTGTACCAAACAAATATGAATCATTAGATGCAAATCTCAATGGAAAGCAAACTAAATACTAATAGTGAAAAGAGCTAGTAATTGTTAGATTTGCTACCTAATCTTCTTTTCGCTTCGGATTTAGCAAAGAACTCCATCCATTCTTCGGTCATAACATAGATCGGTTCTTCATCCTCTTCTTCTATTTTGAATTCTTCCTGCAACAGCCTGATTACCGAAGGAAACCAATTAAAAGACTAGATTATAAAATAACACATACACCCAATTCAGTTCACATGTAATCATCAAGTTCAAGATGAAATGGTGAATGAAAAAAATGTCAGTTGAATTGGAAAAAGAAAAAGTCCTAGACAAGTTTAATTCAAAAGAACACTAGACCCAATTGAGTTCACATTTAATTGTCAAGTTCAAGATGAAATTATGAATAAAAAAATCTCAATTGAATGTGCAAATAATTAAGTTCTAAACCGAAATCTTAATTCAATTCATTCCTTTAACACAAATCCCAAACATGGAAACGTGAAAATCCATAAAACCCTAATCTGAATTATCAAAAAGAGTTTGACTCAGTTCGCTTATAACAAACCCTTGACCCTAATTCAGTTCACATGTAATCATCAAGATAAAGATGAAATTGTGAATGAGAATATGTCAATTGAATGTGGAAACAAATAAGTTTTCAACAATCCCAATTCAATTTAATTCCCCTAATGCTAATCTCAAATACGGAATTGCGAAAATCAATGAAAACCTAATCTGAATTATCAAAAATAATTTAACTCATAGTTCGCTTCAAACAATCCCTAAGACATAAACAAAACCCATTAAAGCATAACATTGAAATAAAATAGTGAACCCAATTGAAATTTGAGTACAATAAAACTCACTGATCTTCTGAACCGACTGGTTCTTTAGAGCCTGAAAGCTCCACATCCAGAGCGCCTGGAGTAGCAACAGAGATGCCAGATTTCGGCTCCCCGGAAATTGTTGGACAAAAAGCAAAATTAGGGCACAAATTAGGGTGGAAAGTAGGTTTCTGACATAAAGCAAAGTGAGGATTCAGACTACAAAAATGCTGGTGGTGGTGGTGGTGGTGGTGACGGCAGTGATGAAAATGGTGATGGTGATGGTTAGGGCAGTGATGAAAGTGGTGGTGGTGATGGTGAGGACAGTGAGGAAAGTGTGGGTGATGATGGGTCCCACTGGGAACCATCGAATGCTGAACCGCCATTGATCCGCCATTAGAGAGCTCCATTGAAGAAGTCTCAACTCTCAACTCTCAACTCTCAACTCTCAACTGGACTGAATTGGTTTGTTCTGTTTTGCTAGGAACTAAACGAGTGTACGTCCGGTTTAAAAAATTTGGAAAACTTGTTTTATAGGCAGGCCTATTTTGGATGTAGGCAGGTCAAGGATTTAGGCAGCCACCCACTTTCCAAATATCAATTTGGATTTAGGCAACCACCTATACCTTAAGAGGGCATTTGGCAACCAGAAGCACTACGGCTTTTGCTTCTAAAAAAAGCAGAAGTGCTTTTAAGAAGTAAAAAATAAAGAGAAGCTTGTATAGTAAACTACTGACTTATAAGTCAATAAGTCAGTATGGCAATGTACATGATCAGAAGTCAAAATAAAAAATATTAAACTATTATATTTTATTATTAATGATATTGTTATCATGGTTATGATTTTTGGGCACAAAATATATAACAAGAGAGAAGAGGAAGAGAATATCTCTTATTCACTAATAACTCATTCGTACAATATATCTATCAACACTTATATAACTTCTTAAACTTAACTTCCGTATCACATATATATTACTGATTAACTTGACTATGTAACTAATAACAAAGGGGGGCTAACATTTATATAGGGGAGGGTGCATGTGAGGGATGCACCCTCATGATACACGTGTAAAAACGTGGCTATATGTATGGCATATGGGTGGTGGGACAGCCACATAACCCTATGCGTCATAACACTCCCCCTTGGATGTCCACCATTCTAAGATAATTTGCCTCGTTAAAAACCATGCCAGGAAAACCCAGAGGACAAAACATGAGCTTAGGGAAAAAGAGTACAATAGACTTAGAAGAGTGCTGGACTCGCATAAGCTGCCTCATTAAAAACTTTGGCAAGGAAAACCCAGAGGGACAAAACTTTGTCAAAGGAAAAAGAGTACAGCGCGATAAGGTCCAGTGAGACAAATGCAGGCATTGGAATACTCCCCCTGATTGAGCAGGCACTCAAATCAGTCCGCTTGATGATACATCCGTCTCATGCCAATTCCATAAACCAGCTTTCTAAAAATTGTCGTTGGCAGAGACTTGGTGAATAGATCAGCAAAATTCTCACAGGATTGTATCTGCTGGATATCAATCTCACAATTCTTTAGAAGATGGTAAGAATAAAATAGCTTCGGCGAAATATGCTTGGTTCTATCACCTTTGATGTAGCCTTCTCTAACTTGTGATATGCAAGCGGCATTGTCTTCAAAAATGACTGTTGGAACATCACTGACAGAGGGTAGAGCGCAAGAGCTTCTAATATGTCCAATTAGTGATCATAGCCACACACATTCCCAGCTTGATTCATGCAATGCAATAATCTCCGAATGATTCGAAGAAGTGGCTGGAAGACTTTGCTTGTTGGATCGCCAAGAGAATGCAGTACCACCACTTGTAAAAACATAACCAGATTGGGAAATAGATTTGTAGGGATCGGAGAGATATCCCATCATCTGAGAGCCATTTGATGGGTTTCTCAGATAGAATAATCCCATGTCTGTAGTCCTGCAGAGATAATGGAGAATCTGCTTGACACCTGTCCAATGTCTCCTTGTCGGGGCAGAACTGAACCTGGCTAACAGAGTCACATCAAATGCAATGTCTGGTCTGGTACATTGGACCAAGTACATTAATGCACCGATTGCACTCGAATATGGTATCTCAGGACCAAGTAGTGCTTTATCTTCTTCCTTTGGTCGGAAATGGTCTTTCTTCAGATCAAGAGATCTCACAACCATATGAGTACTCAATGGATGTGCTTTATCCATGTTGAAACGCTTCAGGATCTTCTCAGAATACGCCGTTTAATGGACTAAAACTCCACTTGAGTTATGCTCGATCTGTAATCCGAGACAAAATTTTGTTTTCCCGAGATCTTTCATATCGAATTCTTTCTTCAGGTATTCAGCAGCATTACGGAGCTCTTCAGGAGTCCCGATTAAGTTGATATCATCGACATACATAACGATGATAGCAAATCCAGATTCTGATTTCTTTATAAAAATACAGGGGCAAATGGGATCGTTTACATATCCTTCCTTTATCAAGTATTCACTAAGGTGACTATACCACATCCACCCGGATTGTTTCAATCCATATAGAGCTCTTTTGAGCTTAAGTGAATACAAGTGGCGTGATTTTCCCTCAGGTAAAAATAACCCTTCCGGGACTCGCATATAAATATCTATATCTAACTTTCCGTACAGATATGCAGTAACCACATCTATCAGATGCATGTCGAGTCTTTCTGAGACTACCAGACTGATCAGATATCTGAAAGTAATTGCATCCATAACAGGAGAATGTCTCTTCATAATCAATCCCAAGTCTCTATGAAAAACCTTGTGCCACGAGTCGCGCCTTATAGCGAACGACCTCGTTTTCCTCATTGCGTTTTCTTGCAAATACGCATTTGTTTCCCACCGGATTTACACTCGCGGCTGTTGGTACAATCGGTCCAAACACCTCACGCTTTGTAAGAGAAGCCAACTCTGCTTGGATAGCTTCTCTCTATTTTGCCCAATCAATTCTATGTCGACATTCCTCTATAGAGTGAGGCTCAATGTCATCGTTCTCTGTGACGATGTCAGTAGCTACTGAGAAGGAAAAAATATCGTCGACAAGTATTTCATTGCGATTCCACCTTTCCCCGGTACATACATAATTTATAGAGATTTCTTTATTTTCCTCTCCTGGGGATTGTACCGGTCCCTCTCCTGGGGATTTGCCTTCTTTAAGAGGCATATCATCAGAGAATGTGGATCGTTCAATGATACTCTCTCCGGGAGTATTTACATTTATTGATTGGCATTTCCTCTTCATTGGATCAGAATCTTTCGAACCAAGAGGTCGTCCTACTGAGATCACATGTTTTCTCGGGACATTAGCTCTTACAGCATGTCTCTCCGGGACATCAAGTTTAGCTGGAGCATTTGCAGCAGGTATATGCGACTTGGTTACTTTAGCTGCGTCATTAAATTCATCAAGCATTTCATTGGTAATTTCCTAAAGATGAATAATCTTCCGCACCTCAATGTCACAGGCATTGGTATGTGGATCAAGATGAGACATAGATGATGTGATCTAGGAAATCGCATGTCGTTCTTCTTATGACGAATCACATCGTTCTACTGACGACGGATTGTCTCCCCTAATGACGGGAAGACTGTCTCATCAAAATGACTGTCCGTAAAACGGGTGGTAAAAACATCACCTGTCATTGACTCAAGATAACGAATAATAGAAGGTGAATCAAAGCCAACATATATTCCTAGCCGACGCTGAGGACCAAACTTGGTGTGAAATATTTGGTTGATGACCTATAACAAGCTGCATAGGAGAGTACAAATGATATGCAGTCTGACGAATCCGAACCAATGCAGCTGCATGTAAAATGGCATGTCCCCAGGCTGCAACTGGTAGCTTAGTTTTCATAAGCATATGCCGAGCAATGAGCTGAAGACGCTTCACAAATGATTCTGCTAGACCATTTTGTAAGCAACATGATGCTCTACGTCGATGCCAACTGTTTGGCAATAAGCGTCAAAAGCTTGAGATGTAAACTCGGCAGCTCTATCAAGACGGATAGACTTGATGGGGAATTCAAGAAAATGTGCACGTAATTGTATAATCTGAGCGAGCAAACGTGCAAAGGCAACATTGCGAGTGGATAATAGGCAAACATGCGACCACCTCGCAAAAGCATCTACCAAGACCATAAAATATCGGAATAGTCCACACTGGGGATGGATAGGCCCACAAATATCTCCTTGAATTCGTTGCATAAAAGCTGGGGATTCAACTACGACCTTGGTTAAAGATGGTTTAAACACCAATCTACCCAGGGAACACACTGCACAAGCATAATCTTTGGATATCAGAATCTTCCTATTCTATAATGAATGTCCCTGCGTGTTTTGAATTATTCTACTCATCATGGTTGAACCTGGGTGACCAAGTCGGCCATGCCAAAGCATAAACGCTTTCGGGTCATTAAACTTCTAGTTCAAGACCCCATAAGATTTAACCCTTCTTATTATCGTATGATACAAACCAGAGGAGAGATCTGGGAGCTTCTCTAATATATGCTTCTGGTGTGAGACAGTGGAGGTAATACACAAGTATTCCATATCACACTCATTCACTGTCTTAAGGTGGTACCCATTACGACGTATGTCTTTAAAGTTCAACAGATCTCTCCTGGATCTGGAGGAATACAAAGCATCATCAATATCAAGTATTGTACCACCCGGGAGTATAATACTAGCTCTACTAGAGCCCTCAATCAAACTGGTTGTACCAGTGATAGTAGTCACGCAAGCCTTGAACATACTCAAGCTCGTAAAAATTTTACTATCTCAGAGGATTGTATGGGTCGTAGCACTATCTGCTAGACAAACATCCTCACCATATTGGCTTTGTTTGGATATGTCTCTACTTGGACCAATATCTCGGGATATGCCTAATGCTTGGGTCCATATCCTTTAAAAATAAAGCAAGAATAAACATATACACAAAAAGCTTATATTATATATAACCAAAAGTAGTACAAGGAAAGTAGTATAAGAAAAGTAGTATAATTGGTATGAGCAAACTCATTCCCCAATTGTATAGCAAAACCCTAATTGGTATGAACATGCTCATTCCCCAATTAGTTTGCTTACATCCTCTCCTTCTAGATCCAGAAACATATCAGACAGTTCCAGGTGGGTATCATCAGTGGGAACACTATTACAAATATAATTTGTTTCAGCACCAGTTTTGGCTTTCTTAAACGAAGCCTAATACAAATCGACTAGGTGATCGGTCGTATAACAATTACGCGCTAGGTGTCCTTTCATGCCATAATGATAGCAAGTTACATCTCTAGGGGGTTTATTCCAACCTCTCCCTTTTCCTTGCTTCGTTTCGCCACTATCCTTCTGTTGGGGATCATCAGTGGGAACACTATTACAAATATAATTTCTTTCAGCACAAATTTTGGCTTTCTTACATGAAGCCTGATACAAATCGACCGTATAACAATTACATGCTAGGTATCCTTTCATGCCACAACGATAGCAGGTTACATCTCTAGGGGGTTTATTCCAACCTCTCCATTTTTCTTGCTTCGTTTCGCCACTATCCCTCTACTGAGGATCAGCGTTATCCCTCTTCTAGGAATTCTGTGTAGCATGATCTGTATTATTCTACTTCTTGGAATTATTCCGTTGGTAACGTCTTCCGCGCCTACACTTATAACCACGTCGTCCACGTCCCTGTCCTGAAGCAGTCGCTGCATAAGCTTCAGGTACAGACGTAGAACCAGTGGGACAAGCCTCATGGTTCAATAACAACAATTCGTTATTTTTCTCGACAACAAGAAGGCAGGTGATTAATTCAGAATATTTTTGAAACCTAAGTTCTCTATATTGCTACTGTAACAGCACATTAGAGGCGTGGAAAGTGCTGAAGGTTTTCTATAGTAGCTGCTCATCAGTAACAGTATCACCACATAGTCTCAACTGCGAGGTTATTCTGAATAAATCTGAGTTATAATCTGTTACTGATTTGAAGTCCTGTAGACGCAGGTTCCTCCAATCATTCAGAGCACTAGGATGTATGACCATCGACAAGTGGCCAAATCTATCCTTTAAACAATTCTAGAGGACTAACGGTTCTTTCATCGTCAAATATTTATATTTAAGTCCCTCATGGATGTGGTGCCAAATGAAAATAGTGGTAGCAGCAGCACGACTCTCTGTGGTTGGTTGATTTCCTTCTCAAATAGTATCTCCGAGTTGCTTTGACTCAAGATGGAGTTCTATATCTAAGAACCAGGAAAGATAGTTATTTCCAGTGATATCTAAAGCAGTAAACTCAAGCTTCGTTAGATTTGACATTGAAAATAAAACAACACAAGTATACCTTTTTGATTTTGTGAGATGCTTAGAAGCTTCGGGTTGATCACAAAATGTCGAGGTCTCGATCTTGAGAGTGGTAGAGACTTGTGCTGATAACGTGTTATGATTTCTGGGCACACAATATATAATAAGAAAAGAGGAAGAGAATATCTCTTATTCACTAATAACTCAGTCGTACAATATATCTCTCAACACTTATATAACTTCTTAAACTTAACTTCCATATCACATATATATTACTTATTAACTTGATTCTGTAACTAATAACAAAGGGGGGATAACATTTATATTGGGGGGTGCATGTAAGGGATGCACCCTCATGATACACGTATAAAAACGTGGCTATATGCATGGCATATGGGTGGTGGGACAGCCACATAACCCTATGCGACATAACAATCATTATTATTATTATTATTATTATTATTATTATTATTATTATTATTATCATTATTATTATTATTATTATTACTATTGTTATTATTATTATTATTTAGGTGCATTAATATATAATTTATACTTTAATTGAAATTCAAAATGGTGAAAAAAAAGAATTTAAAAAAATGAAATGGTAATGTCAGCATTCATAGAAAATAAAAAATTAAAGTATATAATTTATACTATAATTAAAATTCAAAAGGGTAAACAAAAAATTAATAATAGTTGGAACGGTAATGTCTCCATCTGCCAAAATAGAAAATTAAAACATTGTTTGAATATCAGTATTCCATCCATCAAAAATATAAAATTAAAATATTGTGTAACACCATATCCATCAAGAGTACAAAATTAAGATATTGTTTGAATCACATCTTGCATATGTTAAACAAAAGACATAAAATTTATGGAGGCAAACGGTAATGTAGAGCCATGCTTTGTTGAATTCCATTTCGAATAGATTCCATGTCACGACGTCAATGAGTTGCATTGGCAGTCACATCGACATACGTTTCACTTTGACAAGGATCATTGCCACCCTCGCCATGAATAACCATGTCATCTTCTAAGCATGCTTTTTAATAAAATTATGTAGTGCACATGCAGCTATAACTATATTTCTTTGCTTACGAAGGCTATTAGAAGGCATCATCTTCAAAATAAGGAAACGAGCTTTCAATACTCCAAAGCATCTCTTGATCACATTACGCAGTGATGAATGGGCATAGTTGAATTGCTCTCTTGCACTGCGAGGTACTCTTCTGCTTCCTCTAAAATTATTAAGATGATATCACTCTCCCTTATATAGAGCCAAAAATTCAGGCATATTAGCATATCCCAAATCAACCAAATAATATTTTCCTGTTAACACAATAATAATTAAGTATACACAAGTAAAAAGAAATTAGAATAAAAAAAATTAATAAAAATTCACCTTTTGGAGGATGTGGGAATTTTTTTGTGGATCAGCAATTGCCTCCATCAATATCCTTGAATCATTAGTTGTGCCTTCCCAACCAGCTAAAACGTATGTGAAACACATATCAAAATTGCATACATCACATTTTGAGTGGGCATAGTCTTCCCACCCCGATACGGTATTTGTGAGTTACCAGCTGGAACAGATGCACTCACGTGGGTCCCATCAATTGACCCAATGCAATCCTAGCAAAACAAGTAGTAGTAATTAACAATATTGCATCCTAATTGATATCATAATACGTTAAAAAAATATTGTACCTTAAACCAAGGTCAATATTTGTCACGTGAGCTCATTATGTATGGATGGACACTTTCGTAGTTTGGAAGTCGAATAACCTCTTTTGCAAATTTACAGATAGCTTTCAACACCGTCCCAAAGTGACGAGATATTAGCTTTGGAGAGTGTTGAAATCTATCTGCAATAATTCGGTTACACTTATTATGCCCAATCATATAAAGAAATATGCAAATCTGATCCTCCACGCTAACATAACGAGTGTCTCGCAATAGTCCTCGAGCTTTCAGCCGATCACTTAAATCATATAGTACATCTGCTTGTAAACGGAATGTATTTGGGCATCGATTTACATTTCCATTGAGCACATTGAACACATAATCTTTACCTGATAACGAATCATTCCTATAAGGCTGCTTTGAAAGGCTATTATAATTTTTTTCTTGTATAATATGCCTTATAACCAATTCGACAATCTCATCTTCGCTACTTGTTTCATCGTCTGAACTCATTTCAACCTTTAAACCTGTAAACTCATCAAAAGACCTTTATTATAAAATTACAAATTTTTTTATATGTTACCACAAAAAAATATCACCATTCAAATTAAGAAAAATTAAACTCAAAGAATATTAGAAACATTGATTAGAAAAATAAAAACATCAAAGAGGAACGATGTATCTTAACACATATATCACATATCTGAGCCATGTAACTGTTTTAGTCATTTACATCAAACAAAACACTTCAAAATGTTAAACAAAAATTATCATAACAAAAAAAACATCCAAGAAGAGCAATATATCTTTACACAAAAAATATATCATATCGAGCCATATAAGTATTTTAGTCATTCCACGTGTCCCCCTCCATACTTTTCTTTTGAACTATATTCATCTAACTGTCAAAATGTTAATGAAAAAGTATTGCAATTTGATCCACAAAATATTGTTTGTGAGTGTTGTAGACATTCTAAAGGATCCCACGCTCAATTGACCCAATCAAATCCTTCCTTTGTTCATCAGTCATTCGAATAAATGTCTTTCTCCATCCTTTCTCTTGAAATAATTTCATAGCTCGTATATATATATATATATATATCCCTCCCAACTTGATCTGATCCCATTGCATCTATAATTTCAAGGCATTCTGATATTGTGTATTTGGTTTTTAGTTCTAGTTTAGCCCTAGAAGTCTCTGCTAAAATCTTAAGTTCTTCCTTAAGTTCGGATCCCTTGCTTTCTCTCCTACCACGTCGAGTGCTTCCACATCGTGTACGCGAACAACGACGACTTGAGCTATTTATGTTTTCTTCTTGCTCATTAATTGCAGCTACATTTTCAGTGTGGTCATCATCATCAAATGGGGTTGTAGGATAAGGTGTGCAAGGTATGCTTTCAAGCATCTCCACATTGGTGTCATCCTCACCATCAGTGGAATTAAACTTATGTTCATGTGATGCTCCACGATTCCCAGCGGCTACAATATCACCAAATATTGTCTCCAGCTTTTCATATTCGGGGCAACCACGTTCAGAAAATGCCTTTGCTCTTGGAAATCTCTGTTAGTTGAATATAAAATGAGTATTATTATCAATTTATTTTACAAAATATAGTTAAAAAAAAATTTAGTGACTATAAATGGTATTATAAGAGATCACCTTAATGTAGTCATCCCACCAGTCATTTGGAGTATCCACAGTACACAACACTGGATTCCATCCTAGTCCAGTAGTATCTTCCATAGGTTTCTTATGATCTTTGTATCTTTCTTTCAACTTAGTAAACTTGTTCTTGAATGCCTTCAAATTATATTTCAATCCAAACTTTTGATAATATTTCTTCCTAATATCCGTCCACTCATGTTTTGAGAATGTTCCTGTTCTTCGATTTTCACTAGTCAAAATAACTTTATCTACCATCAATTTAATAAAATATGACTCGTATATCGGTGTCCAAGTGGTAGGAACTACTTGGAGGAAGTGGAGCTTGGTACAAAGTTATCTAAATATATATTCACATAGATGTCAGTCACCATCTATAATAACTATATACTATGTTAAATGGTGGTTTTGGAAAGCTCTTACTACTGAATTAGAAAAAAAAGCATACAAGAGAAGTGTGACATCTGGGCACATATATAAAAAATTATATCTAATGACAAGGCAACTTGGATCAAATTAGGTTCCGATTTTCAAATAGGAATAAAATGTGATGTTGAGGTTTATGACCTTCCACTTGGATCACATTTGGATCAACTCTTCATCTCCATAACTAATTTTCTTCTCCAAGTCATGAAAGAACATCAATGGAATGTAAAAAATGAAGAAAATAAAAAAATAACACAAGAGAAGAGTGAAATCTAGGCACACATATATATAAATGAGAAAAGAGTGCACATATATATATTCTGATAAAAAAAGGTACACAAATATATATATCTAAGTACATGGTATATGTCCTGTTTTTTATTTTCTACTTTGCAAATCAAAAAAAAATTATCGATTGATCTTTGCAAATTAAAAAAAAAAGAAAAACATGAACAAACCCAGAAATTTTTAGATGTTCATGCTGTAATTTTTAGATGGATATGGTTTTCTTCAAAAAAAAAAAGATATGGATATGGTTTTACTTTTAGGAAATGTTTACCTTGCAGGTCGATAGGCTTGTGAATCAAAGGAATCTCTTGAGTTGAAAAATTAGGGTTTTGAGTTTTGGAAAGGTAAGGATCAAATTGAACTCGAAACCAGTATTTTGGAACGCTTTCATCCATGTGATGGTGTTGGTATGTAAAAATTTCAAATCGAAGAACTTATGGGTAGGACCTAGGCAAATTAAAACAAATGGGAGAGAGTAAATTGATGCATCCACACCCATCTGCCATGGATTAGAGGTTATCATGATCAAGGCATAGATTAAATAAACCTAATTAACTTCAGCAAAAGCATAACTTAAAAAAGAATTTCCAAATTGCCTCTGATTAAAACCGTAGAAAACCCTCAATTACTGTTTTGAAAAAATAAAAACTCTAGAAAACCATTAATTACTTTTTCTGATAAAAAAACCTTAGAAAACTAAGAGAAAAGAGAGAGAGATAGAGATGAACAAAAGTTCTAACATTTATGAATGCAAATGGATATTTTGATGAAAAAACTCATTAGGAAAGACTTTTTCCGAGGACAGAAGGTTCTATTATATAACTCTCGTTTGGAGTTATTTCATGGGAAACTGAGATCACGGTGGACCGGTCCTTACTTTGTGCGAATTATTTCTGACTATGGTGCTATAGAGGTCCAAGATCCTAAAGATGGAAAAAATTTCAAAGTCAATGCTCATCGACTTAAACTCTTTCTTGAGCTCCAAACTCGTGAAGTTGAGGATGTTCTCCTTATGGATCCAGTTTATGAAGATTGATCTATGGGTAATCATATTTGTTTGTTTCATTACTTATCTGTTTAGCTGAAGACATTAAACTTAGTGCTTTAGGGAGGCAACCCAGTAGTTGTGTTCTTCAGTTTGTTTGGATTGATTTTCGAGTACTCTATTCACTTGTGTTTGATTCTTACTCGTTAGCTCTGTAGCCGTTTCTTAGAATACAACTCTCTTTGTTTGGGGATGGTGTTGCTACATCACCCAATTTTGTAGGACTGAAGTTTTGTTTCCACAAACTAGTTTAGTCTTATTTAGGGGTGATATTTTTCAATATCACTACTTGTATTCTCATTTTAGACTGGTTTTACAAAATTGCAGTATTTATGCTTCATTCAGGTCAAATCATGCACACAGGTACAAAGTACTGCCACTTTTCATCTGAGGACCGAAGATGGTAAAAATTTTCCTACCTTGTTCTTAATTGTTAAACCACACCAGAGTTTAGTTCTTGAGCTTCGAGGATGATGCTCTCCTTTTATTTGGGGGTGGGGTAATTTATCAAAATTCGTGTCTCTTTTGAAAAATCTTTTTGGGAAATAAAATGAGTCATTTTCAGTTTTTGCAATAAGTACCTTATCCATGATGAGATTAGATTCCGTTGATCCAACACATGGAAATTAAGGGATGTTATTGTCCAGTTTTGAAGTTTATAGCTTGCTACTCTTGTACTTATAAGCATGGAGAATACAAAATGAGGTAGAACCCCATATTCTTTTTGGAATTGTTTCTGTGTAATAGCCACATCTTGCAATCTGAGTGAAAAATGATTAAACTCCTAAGGATCTAGAGGAATAATAGTGGAGACCTAAACCCTGTGAGTTTTGAGCCATTCACCTTTCTGAGAGTTTTATGCTAACTTTGAGTCACAAGATGACTCAACTTTCTTGGATAGCACAATAATTTGTTGCATGGTCTCATTATCTTTCATTTTGTCAATCACTGAGGATGAAATCACTTCGAGTTATGAGAAATATGGTTTTTGTAGTCTGTTTGAAGCATGATCACCACAGTGATCCTTGTTTTCACTTGAGCCTTTTAAAATGATCCGTCTGGAATCCTTTAAACCTCTTATTTGTTCATCCCACATTTACCTTCTTTGGTCTAAAATAAAAAAAACTTTGAGAAGGGTTGTTATGTAAAGGAAAGGGATGATGCTTAGTACTGTGATCGAGCTCTAGCTAGATTGAGATATTCATTCTTAAAAAAAAAAAAAAAAAAAAAAGAGAGAAAAAGAGTGGAGTTCACAAAAGAGCCAAAAATGTGAAATAACAATAGAAGAAGAACATAAGAAAAGTTATTCCCTTTTGAAAGATTCGAGTACCTTATCATAAACCCTTTGTTGCCATGTTCTTTCCATCCTTTTACCTAGCCCTATTATGAAGAATACTTATTGGATTTTAGGTGAAGTGTGGTGTATTGTAGAGAATAGATGAGAAGACACTGTGGTGAATAACTCGACATCTTCAATGGTGATTGGCATTCCTCTCATTAGATCAATTATGTTCAATATCCATTTTTTGTTAAATCTATATGTGAGATGTTTACTTTTTATACTCATCTTCCTCACATATAAGAGGGAAAAAAAAAGTCGAACCAATCTCAGAGTGATTCTTTTCAGAGTGGTATTTACCTTGTGAGATTTGAGGTTGAAGCATCTTTTCTGAAAGTGATTGGGATTCTCTCATTTGATACGAAGATTGCATTATGCTGGCCATTCACACAAATTCTGTTTCTAAGCTGTTTATTGTGGGTATCTCCTTCTTTTGTGTTATTTGTATTTATAGTACTTTTGTAGTTTGCTACATATGGAGGAACTGGGTTATCACATCATTTACCTTTTATGTTGGTTGGATAGTAGAATTCTCTGAGTAAAAATGGGAAAACATTGTATTAAATATTTTTCTGTTTGAAGTTTGTGGGTGTCTTTCCTGTAAACCCTCACGAGGCTACATCTCGTCTACTAGGGGTAACCTAGGGGTTTAAGGGCTTTTTGCATACGCTAAATGCAATCGAGTGACCTGCGAAAGTGGCACATTTAAGTTGTATAGTTCCGATTTGTTTTAGTAGTTTTAGTTTTGTGTGGCTTACTTAATATTATTCTCACTTTTTGCTAAGGGACTAGCAAAAGGTTATTTAGGGGTGGTGTGACAAGCACCCAAAACTCTAATTTAAAACCCCCAAATAATGTCTTTTCTAGCCCTAAATTGGTTATTAATAGCACTAATGGACGTATTTACATGATGTAGGACAGAAGAGCCTCTGTTCGATTAAAACATCTAAATCTTGCAGTAAAAGTGAAGAAACAAAGCTTCAGTGAATTGGAAAAATGATTAAAGCTTGCAAATACATAGCATCAAGGAAAATATAGCTAGATGGTTAAGGTATTCTTCATCCTTGTAATAGGTCTTGGGTTCAACTCTTGTGGGCTACAAATTTAATTCTTTTTAAAAAATCCTCCATGCAAGCAACAACTATGTACCGTGAAGCATAGGATCATCTCCACCACAACTCCACAAATGGAAAGAAAGCAAGATTTTTATGGAAATTATGATGATTGATTCCAAATCATTCACAAAAAGGAATTATGCTAGCAATGCTAATTTAATTCCCATATTCTTTCCTTTGGTATTTATTTTATTTTATTTTATTTTCCTTCTTTCTTGCCTTTTAGAGAATTTATTTTTCTTTAAATATGTAAGAAGGGGAAAAGGAGAAAGCATCTTGGTTTATTGTAACTTTTTATCTAGAGTGGTGTAATTTGAGAGGGAGGAAGAAATTAGAATTTAATAATATTATTTTGGTCCATTCTTATCTTAAATCTCTAATTTCTAATTTTTATGCTCCACTGATGGAGGGCTAAATCACTCCTACTCTTTGGTGGAGGGTGAAAGCTCTACACGAAAGAATTTAAATTACCTTTGTTAATGTTAGATTTATTTCTCTCAAATTATAAAATATTGTTTGTGTAGGAATCCATGATTTAGATCTTTATTATTTTATTCATTGACTTGATTTTAGATTCTTGTAAAGAGTATTTTGATGGTAAATATTTGAAAAAACCTTGATTTATCATACTTAATCTTTAATTCTTGATCTAGAATACTTGTTATGATTAGGTTAATATAAGAAAACATATTTCATAGTGTTCCTTATCTATTTTTAAAAAAGATTTGTAAATGGATTTGAACTTTAAATCATCTATTAAAATACAAATTCCAATCTGGTTTTAGTGAAAAAATTTATGAGAGAAGTTTTATTCTAAAACCTTTCAAACAGAGTTGCATTCTTTATGTGAGTTAGTAATCAGAAACCAAAGACTTCTTTAATCTGATCATCTATTCTTGTCTTTGATTTTTAGTGTTAACCAACATTATCTCTTAAAATTATTTTTTTTAAAAAGAAAAATGTTAAACCTTGCATATGCATAATCTTTGCTATTTATTTGTTCTAAATTAGAATTGGATTCGATAATCCTTACTTCCTCTTTACTCATTTGTTTTGTAAGTTGAAGGTTGTAAAAAGGTGAAAGATTAAACGACGAATTCATACTTTTTCACATGTCTTTAATTCATAATAGAAAAAACTTGTTTACAATCTAATAATCAGTCTACTTAAATAATAACTAATAAACGGATAAAGACTAAAATACCCTTAAACCCTAACAAAGAAGTACTAATCAAATTAAATAAATATTTAAAATAATAAAATAGATTGAAAGTAGACCCAGGGCCTGTTGATGAGGGTATCCAGGCCGTGTTAGTAAAGATGTGGTGCATCTTATACCACATCAGTCTCCCCCACTGAAACTCAAATCATCTCGAGTTGAATATCTGCTTCAAGCTCAACTTTTTATAAAACTCCCTTTCGAAATTTACTCTCCCTTAAATTGTGCATGGGAATTACCAAGAGCTCAGACTTCAAAAAGATGTAATTGATACTGCTCAAACATCCACATCTAAGCTTATAACTTCTCAGTTTGCATTTTTTTTGGTACGATGGAAGAATTTGAACCATTTAGAATAATTAGAATGAGGTCCCATAAATATCCTCGTCGGCTACTTTGGAAATTCATGTACGAACCTATATGATGGAAGGAAGGGCATATAAAGCTCTGCAAAAGAATCATCTAGGAGGAATGTAATGAATGCAATGGATGGCGTTGATGCACTTTCCTTCACTGTAAAGTTCTCAGCCTCCTCTATCTATGGAGTACCAACTGCAGACTCGTCGGAATCGACCTCAGTCGTGTCATCTGCAAGATCTCCTTCTTTAATAACTGTTGAGCACATAATTGTTACATTTAGATCCCTTATATTTATATTAGTTAGTAACTTATTTTATATATTTTGAATTAATTAAGTGTATTTTTTTTGGTGTGCAGGAAATATGAATTGAAAATGCAAAGAAGGTTGATCTCTTAGAATTGATAAAGAAAGTCACAAAATATTATTAGGACCATTACAATGCACAAGTGCATGGCATATTTGAAGAGTCAAAGAATGGTCAAAATCATCCACACCTAACTAGTGAAATGGTCTCAAGTCACATATAGAATTAATTTCACTTCACAATTCATTTTATTGGTAGTGAACCCCAAAAAAAATAACCTCACCAAAATCAACCGTATGGGTCATGCTTAAACAAATGTTAAAAATCTAACTTTTGATTTCTAATACTAGTGGTCCCCGTTAAATAAGTAGAAATGAATTTCGATTTTGAAATACCTTTTGATGTGGACCCCATCGTCTTGGACCTTCCACCATTGGAAATATTTGAGAGTCAAATCAAATTATAGGCGTGGGATGTGTTGGATTAAAAAAGAGGTCGGTATTTGAGGAAATTATGGGTGTGGTATCTTGGAATGGGAGACAGGAAATGAAATTTTATTATTTATGTGGAGTGCTTTCGACGCATGCAATTTTCGATCGGTTTTTGTAGGATCCACGAAAAAACTTTTTCCTTCGACCCCGAACGACCGAAGAGAAACAGTTTTTCGTATTCCTAACTGGGAGTGGAATCGTCTAATGTACTTATGGGGTCGCCACCTGATTAATCTAGGAATCAGGACCCAATTTTGGAAAATCATTTTATTTTAACAGAAAACTTGACGATCTTCTGACTAGTCTGGTCTACGTAGAGAGATTTTTGGTAAGTGAATCCTAGTACGGGTCGGGAAGGTGTTCGACATCCGATAATCGCCCGATCATGAGATCGACCTTTACTTTACAACTAAGGGTATTTAGGTGGAATTTTATGATTAAAAATTATTACATTACACTAAGAAAGAGTGTGTACAAGAAAAGTAAGTTCAAGCCCATCTAGTATATGTTTCATGCAACTGAGGTTTTGGAGCAAAAAGCAAAAAGCACTCTGACACGTAAGCTCAAATCTACGTGTCGCAGGATTGCAAACAGACTTTCGTCTATTCAGAAAGAAGCAATGTTGGTCGCAAACTTATATCGACGGCCAACAAGAAGACAAGAGAATTCGTCACGCTATGCAAACCTGGAAGCACGACGAACTAATCCTACAAAAAAAAAGTTTAAATGAACTCTGGGACCCACATACATGCTCAAAATACATATGGCTAAACTTGGAAGCCACATGTACGCACTCATGGTATATGAGTATTTTCATATTGAAAAATGATGACACGCACAAATCAGTTATGTTCGTGACCCAACTGTGATTTCTTCGAAGACATGTGTAAACTGGGATACACGTGACAATGAGATGCTCTTTCTTTTGAAAAAAATGAATGACATGCCTTAGGGAAGATCTAGATGTTCTAACTAGAATTTATAATCCCTAGCATTAAATATGATCCAAATTTTGGATGCAAATGTTGATTAAATGACATGCTTTAGGGAAGATCTAGAGTCCTAACTAGGATTTCTACTCCCTAGCGTTAAGCATAATCCTTATGTGACATGCTTTAGGGAAGATCTAGAGTCCTAACTAGGATTTCTAATCCCTAGCGTTAAGCATGCATGGTCCAAATTCTAATTCAAATGCTTCGACTAAGTGATATACTTTAGGAAGATCTAGAGTCCTAACTAGGATATCTAATCCCTAGCGTTAAGCATGATCCAAAATTTAATGCAAAATGATTATGTGATATGCTAGGGAAGATCTAGAGTCCTAACTAGGATTTCTAATCCCTAGCGTTAAGCATGATCTAAAATCTAATGTAAAATGATTTGATTAGTAGAAAATATTGTTTCTTTTCTTTGTTTTGCAAATCTTGGTTATTGTAAAGTGAGGTTAGTCCAAGAACTAACCCAACTAATCGAGTGTGCAAGATCATCGACGTGGCGTAGGCACGCATGCCATACTTAGGAGTGCCAGTCCATGGTGGTCACATTTCGACGAGTTAGGTAAATTCCTAGCCTAATCTCGAAATTAACACGCAACCCTAATTTCTAATGCATTTCTTAAACTAAGCAGCCTAACTTAGATTAACTAATCTAAGAGAGAGAAACTTAGTCCAATTTTATTAGCTTGGTTAGGGTTTTGAATTAAGGTTTTGGGCATATCCAAGCCCAAAAGAGGAAGGTGGGCCTAAGTCAAGATGTGCTCTTGCTAGGCCCGCACAAGAAAATGGGTTTATGAAGCCTAATTCCAAGATGTGAGTTTAAAACTCATGAAACAAGCCCAACGCTCAACAAAAATGTACAGTGGGCTTGCTTGAAAATGGGCTTACCAAGCCCATAAGCTTATTTGAAGTTTTATTCTCATTATTAGTTAATTTCTAAGGCACACCATCAAAAGTGACAAGTCTCTAATGTAAACCCTAGGGTTCAGCTAAAACTAAGATTAATATACTTCAATTTAAACCAACAAAACAAAGTATCAATGTGAATTAGCAAAATAAGCATTTCTACACATCAAATATTCACTTAGGCATTTCATCGAATATATTTAAAACATACATTCAAACTATCATAACTTCTTCGTTATACAACCTTTTTGACTTATTCTTGAGCCCATTTTGTGTATTTTTTCATGATCTACAAGACTACATTTTTATATTTTTCATTTCATGCTTGTATGGAAAGATTCCAGCATATTTTTGACCTCTTTTTATGGTGTAGTAACTTGAAAATCAACCCCATACACCCAAATGCTAGATAACATGGTTAAGTGGTTGATATTCTTACTGAACATGTTATTTTTGGCACTAAACATGAATTTTATGAAAAACAAATCATTATTTTATAATAAGAAGATATACAAAAGAGGCCAATCATGTTCGATTATCAAACCACTTATTATTTCATTATATATGAACATTAACTAAACTAGTACTTATCTAAAATGATACTTGAAGATACATATATGTTAAAAGATGATAAAAAGGATCACTAACAATGTTATATTTATTCTAAAAAGGTAACTAATTAGTACATCAAAACAAACCCATAAATTAAATTTAAGAAATGACAACATTTATTCATTTTCTTTTTTAAACTACCTTTTACAACACTTAAAAAAAGGAATCTCTACAACAAGTAAAAAATGGGGTGATGATCACCTACCTATTTTGCTTAAGAACCACCAATGAGAGAGTGAAGAAAACCCCTTTGATCAAACCTCCATCAAGTCATGATTTTTTGTTGATGATAAATAAAAAAAGAGTTTTCTTTCAAAAAGTGAAGTGATTTACTACTAACCCTCTCTCTCTTTCTCTTTAACCCAAATTCAAAATGGAAAGAAAACTCAATTAATTTGAGTTCTTCCCATCATGAGTGAGATTTGATGATGTTGGATCAAGATTAGTGGGATTAGGTGAGATATGTGGTTTAGATGATGATGGATTAAGGATAAAGGTAAAGTGTAGGGCCAAGATCTAATGAAAATGGATCTATTACCCACACAATCTCTACAACTTAAATGAGATTATATTTTCACTCAAAAATGGACAAACACTCACCAACATTCTTACACTAGATCTACTTCTCTCCTTTTTTTACTTGAATCTCATTCAAGTTCAAACTCAAACCTAGCTATTGAATGCATCTAATCTAACCTAATGAATGTTTTTCACATGAAAACTATTCAATGCTCTCCCTTGGGGTCTATTGAATGCTCTCTTACTTGTGTAATACCCGTTTTCCTTAGAATACTAATATTAGTGGGCAGCCATTTTCGATAAGGGCAATGCATTGGAGTATAAGTTGGAAGGGTTATTATATTTAGAATATAGATATATATTAACCTTAAACTCAAACCCTTTTTTGGTTCCATCGACTAGAAGAGAAGGGGAGAGAGAGAAACAGGTTGGCTTGGGCAGAGGAGTCGACTCTTGGAGGAGAAGAATCGTGTGCCGTTCATCGGTGGATCGAAGGAGGATCAAGTTCATGAGAAAGATAAGGGCGCAGACTCGTGTTGCAGGGTTCTTCTTCTTCTTCTTCCTTGCATTGCGGAGTCGATTTCGATTTAAGGTAAGTAGTAACTTGCTCTTTTGGTGTAGATTTAGGTTATTCATGTTATTGCTAGGCTTCCTTAATGATTGAATGCATGAAAACCAAGTTTGTACGTTGTTTATATTATGTTGCATAAGAACAATGTGAAAGAATGCATGTAACTTATGATCATACGATGTGTGCATATTTTTATTGGTTAGAATGCATGAAATCTATGTGTATGAGAGGTGTATGTGAATCTCTAATATTTATAGGGGTGAAAACCAAGTTTACACGGGGTTTGAATGAAGAACTAAACTCAAAATCGCGGGAAAACTCAGGGGGTATCGATATCCATAGAGCAGGTATCGATACCAGCTGAAACCTGTTCGACAGGTGGTGCTGGTATCGATACCAGGCTGTAATGCCCCGCCCTCACATTTTAGGTTTGTAACCCCTACTCAATGAGAACCGGGCATTCCTGCGGAACCATTAACAACATGTAACTCTAAGGTGTACGCGTTACACCAAGCTAACAAGAAGCTTGCACTCATATTCAAGATAAAGTAAAATAAAGCTGAAATAAACTTTATTAACTTCACTGATAAACTGATTCAAACAAATGGTTAATTAGATAAACCCAAAGAATAATGAACTAAACAATGTCCAAACCAAATAGAACATATCAAAAGGATGTTATACGTCTTCACGGAACTTTTGGGAGTCTCCGAAGACTTATTCCTGTCTTAACACGATCACCGCCTCTACCGAGGATTCGCTTATTGCCCTGGACCTGTAAAATAGTGGTGCTAGGCCAAAACCTAGCCAACAAGTTCACTAGTTCCCTTGGCTTAGATTTAGGAGAACCATGAGTTTCACAAGAGTGCATTAACAATATTGCATATGATATGTCAATGAACGATTAAACATGTAAAGAGATGCACAAGATAACGGCTATTGTGTTTTATGATCTTTGCTTAAGATTTAGTTCTCATAACATGTGGTGTACTTAGTTACTACCCATGTTTCACCCATCCCTGCAGTTCAATTGAGACACTGGTCGTGCGCTACATGAATCTGATGAACCGCCTCGAAATGCATCCCCCGAACACTGGTAACCCTGTCTGCGTTACTTACGTGCCAAGTGATTCCGTAAACCTCATTTGGAGATTCCGTAGACCTTGCTTAGAGGGACCAGGCCTATACAGGACCTAAACTATGTTTGCACACAAGCCAAATAAGTTGTTTAAACACACATAAAGCTTATGGAGGTTTTTACATATTCTATGTGTCCATAAGTGTTCATCTTCATGTAAGTATACAACAAAGAGTTTAAGCATGCATTCCTTACTTATAAACACATATTAGCATATAATTTGTAGGTTACATATCATGATGTTCATTACACAAAAGCCATATTTCATTAGGAATACAAAAAATAGCTTAATTATGGTCTTTAGGTCAGTTGGTATCGATACCAGCTTGGTTAGTATCGATACCAGCCAAAAAGTGGGTAACAGGCGTGGCTGGTATTGATACCAGCCATGTTTGGTATCGATACTGCCCTAGTATCTTTATCATATGAGCCTGGTTTCAGCTGGTATCGATACCTGCTTTCTGGGTATCGATACCCCTTGGGTTTTCCCGCGATTTTGAGTTTAGTTCTTCATTCAAACTCCGTGTAAACTTGGTTTTTACGCCTGTAAACATTAGAGATTCACATACACCTCTCATAGACATAGATTTCATGCATTCTAACCAATAGAAACATGCACACATTATACGATCATAAGTTACATGCATTCTTTCACATTGTTCTTATACAACATCATATAAACAACGTACAAACTAGGTTTTCATGCATTCAATCATTAAAGAAGCCTAGCAACAACATGAATAAACTAAATCTACACCAAAAGAGCAAGTTACTACTTGCCTTATATCGAAATCGACTCCGCAATGCAAGGAATAAGAAGAAGAACCTTGCAACACGAGTCTGCGCCCTTCTCTTTCTCACGAACTTGATCCTCCCTCGATCCACCGATGAACGGCACACAATTCTTCTCCTCCAAGAGTCGATTCCTCTGCCCTAACCAACCTCTCTCTCTCTCTCCCCCTCTCTTTGGTCGATGGAACAAAAAAGGGTTTAGGTTTAAGGTAAATATATATCTATATTCTAAATATAATAACCCTTCCAACTTAAACTCCAATGGTGTGCCCTTATCAAAAGTGGTTACCCACTAATATTAGCATTCTAAGGAAAACGTGTATTACAACTTGAGATCTATTGAATGCCCCCTTCAAATGCTAGAGATCCCCTCTATTTATAGGAAAAAATGGGGTTGGTGGGGTGTAAACAAGATTAGGGTTAAGGAGTGAGAGTGGATGAAAGAGATCCAAAAAAAATGGGTGGAAAAAGGGTAGAAATTAGGATTTTTACCGTTAAATCTGATCAGATCTAGCGGCTGGTACAAAACGGCCAAGTACAAAATAGCTCACGCTTGGCCATTTTGTGCCAAAACAGCTAACCATGAGTTGTTGGAATATTCCTAGGTTCTCCTACACTTGAAATTGGTTCTAAACCCTTTCTCACTCCAATTTTGGTTCCGATTTCAATTCTAAACTCAAATTAAGTCCAATTTCTCTTAAATTTTTAAAATTACTTGATCTTAAATATCAATTAAGGATCAATTAAGTTTTAATTAAGCCCAGAGAATTCTAATGTGGTCAAATTAAGGCCAAATTGGGGACATTTTCACCCAATCCTTCAATTAAGCTCAATTTGGAGCCAAATTGAACTCAATGAAGTTGAATTGAGTCAAGTGAGAATCCAATTGAGTTGATCCAAGGGTCAATGAACCCTGATGTGGTCTAATTAAAGTCAATCTATGTTGGGGGTTTTCACCCGATTCGTTCAATTAGGCCCCGTTTGGGCCAAATTGAGTTGGGGAAACACCAAATTGAGTTGGTGCAATGATTGATTGGGTTGAATTAGAGGTGGTTGAGGCTTAATCTCGCAGTTCACACTAAATTTTGGATGTTTAGCGTCCGAGGGCGAAAATTTGTGTCTACAATTTTGTAAGGGCTCTAAAAGGAGAAGAAGAGAGGAAGGGAGAGAGGATTATCAGACGCACAAATCCAGTGAGGGCCTCTTGGCCTTTGAACAAATCGGAGAAGGGAGAATGTGATTTTTATAGAGTGTGTTTCAATGTTATTCCAACTCTCCACTAAGG
Organism: Macleaya cordata; assembly: GCA_002174775.1. Classification (NCBI taxonomy): domain Eukaryota; kingdom Viridiplantae; phylum Streptophyta; class Magnoliopsida; order Ranunculales; family Papaveraceae; genus Macleaya; species Macleaya cordata. The sequence continues at coordinate 240,321 of MVGT01003436.1, forward strand.
AAGAAATGAAGCCTAATTTGTTGTAAGTTAATTTGAATCCATTTCATGTCCATTATGTGTTTAATTGATTAATCTTTTCCTTCACTACTAATTTTGTTCTTCAATCTTTATTTCTCACCTTTGAGTTTGATAGATCATGCTTGGATTGATACCCTTGCTAGTTTATGCTTATCGTAGTGTTTAATAAATATTAGCAATCTAATTTTTATAGGAGGATTAAAAATTTAGAATTTTATTTTGTGCTTAATAATTTTATCTTCCGAATTAATAAATAAAGTCTTTTGTTAATTCGAGTTGGGAGGATTTAATGGAATAGATTTAGTTAATTTATCACTTATTATGATGGATTCGATACCCTAGTTTCTCTAAATCTGTGAAGTTTTTATTTAGTTTTTTTACTTGTTCCAAATCAATCAAATATCTCAAACTGTTTTGATTCCTAATTAAATTAATTTTACTCGTTCTTTAATTCCTGTGGATCGGCCTGTACTTGTCGTTGTTTCAATAAACAACTGTACGATTTATAAATTTTATTGAGTGGAAAAACCACGATCAATCAACAATGTAGATAGTTGTTATATCATCCCCTGGTGGAAGGAATACAGCTCTCAAAATCATCAAAAAGTAGGTCAATCATCAATATAAGCTTCACCCGTATTAATTCGATTCATTTGCAATTCATAAAAGGCTTCATACACAGGACCATAAATATGTTCTACCACTATATCCACCTTGTCATACTCTGGAGTATGCATTCAGCGCTCTTGAGAGCCATATATCAACATGGAATTAGCCATCGTAAATTGGGATCTTGGAATGTTTGTGGACTCATACACCATCATATTGCTTGTCACAAAATCTTCTGTGTGCTTCCCAAATTCCTTTTCAACATAATTGAGGTGTAGAATGTGTTGGGAGAACATTCGCTTGTTATCTTGGTCCATTTGGGGCGTCCCAATGTAAGGGATTTACTCGGAATGAATGCGGGTCAAATCTGAACTAGTTCTAGTCTAAACTGGTTCTGCTTTGGACTGGTTCTATTTGGTTGGTTTTTTTGGGCTGACCTAGACTAGGTTTAAGAAGGTAGGTGGGTTAAGATGGTTAGTTGGGCTTTAATGTTATGTTTAGAACAAAGGGAAGTGGACTAGGTTAAGTATCTAAGGTTGGTTGGGCTTAAGTGACTAAGTAGGTTAAAGTCTAATCGAGTGGACCTAAAGGTTTGGGCTTGAGTAGTTAAGATATGGGAATTAGTTTAACTAAGGATGGGGCAACTTGGTTAAATTTGGGCTTAAGTGATCAGGCCCAATTTTCCATTATTTATCAATCCAACACATGTTTACTTAAGTGATGTTTATGACCCTCTAACTCAAATAACAAAAGGGTTACCTTCACCCACTTAATCTTCTTCTTCAACTTACGAAAACAACAGCTAGGGTTTTGGAAGAACCTAACCAGCAGCCTCCATGCACAGGACTAGATGATGGTGGCGGCAATGGTGGATGGCAACAACACCTCCTCTTCTTTCCTTCTTCTCCACGCGACCTAACATCCACCCTCTTCTTTTTCTTTTTTTCTGTTTCTTGCAAATGTAACCAGCAACTTTGCAGCTCCTTTTTAAGTAAAAACAAACCAAATATCTAAGGTTTTGAAAACCCAAATCGACAGCACCCTTTTGATAGTTAAACTAGCAAATCACAAAACCCCAAACGAGATTAACAACCCCCCCTTTTTTTGCGCACACTATTCAAGCTTTACTGTTCACGTGAATGTACTACTTGATTTTTTTTTCAATAAAGCTTTTTGGCCCGATCAAATGACCGACCAAATGCCAGATCCTTATGTGGCAGGGTGGGACCCACCACTTTTCCCCTCCTAAAAGTGTTATGAGGGGGTTTCCAACTTATGTGGCAGTGGGACCCACCATGCCACATAAGAATCTGGCATTTGGTCGGTCATTTGGTTGGGCCAAACAGCAGCTCTCTTTTTTTTTAGTGTTGTTGATGGAAATCAGCAAATATTTTTTGTTTGGATAAATCAGATGAAATTTTCACCAAGGATGAATCGATGGCTCTTATATCACCTGATGTGGGAAAGCGGAAGACTTAAAAATAAAGTAGAAGAAAGAGACGAAAGGATATGGAGATCCTCGAGAGATACACGAAGAGATGAACTTGAGATTCACGAAATAGATAAAGTCGAGAGGATTCAAGAAAAGAATAAAGAAAGAAAGAATAGTTAGGGCTCAAAGCTACAAAAGACCATGTCTTTAATTCATAATAAAAAAAAACTTATTTACAATCTAATGATCAGTCTACTTAAATAAAAACTAATAAATGGCAAAAGATTAAATACCCTTAAACCCTAACAAAGAAATACTAATCAACTTAAATAAATATTTAAAATAATATAATAAATTAAAAGTAGACCCAGGGCCTGTGATGAGGGCATCCAGGCCGTGTTCGCAAAGATGTGGTGCATCTTGTACCACATCAATTTTCATTTCCTAACAACTAATAAGTAGCAGAATAAAAAGAAATTTTGTTGTAAAGTTGATGTATCAATACTGATGTTAGTTTGATACAATATAAAAAGGGGTTTTGGAAAAAACGTCCTTGTAAAAAAAGTCATTATGATTTTAGTCCTTGTTTTATAAATTTAGTCCCTACTTTTATGACTTTTATGTCCAAAACTAAGGACTAAATTTATAAAAAAGGATTAAAATTATAATGACTTTTTTTACAGGGACTTTTTTTACATTTTCTAATATAAGAATCATAAGAATTATATTTTTAGTTGTATTATAATGCTTCAAATTTGATGTTTTAAATGAATTAAAAAGTAAACTTAAGCCACGTGGCATGTTTTGACGTTTCTATCTAGGTAGCAAAGACACGGACAAGGGACACAACCACGGCACGACACTGACACAGTGAAACACCAAATCTTTAAAAAATAGGACACGGACACGACGAATATATATAATTTAAATATATAATTATATATTTTTATTTCTTAATAACTAATAAGTAGCATAATAAAAAGAAATTTTGTTGTAGAGTTGGTGTATCAATACTTATGTTAGTTTGATACAACATAAAAATCATAAGAATGATATTTTTAGTTGTACTAGAATGCTTCAAATGCGTGTCCTGATGTGTCCACAACATGTCTGTCGAGTGTCCAAATTGAAAGGTCCATGTTTTTATGTTTGTCGAATTTCGTGTCAAAGGTAAACTCAAGATGGTCAATGTAACTTGAGTTAGAGTCTAGTGAGTCTCGGTTCACTTCGG
>MVGT01002954.1:3617-21915 GCA_002174775.1 Macleaya cordata
GTACTTAGTGTTCTAAGTCACTTACCATCCTAGGATGTCTTCCGGTGGTGAGTTGAGTTTTTCGGAGCCTTTGTAGATTTCTTCTCTTTCAACCGAAGTGAACCGAGACTCACTAGACTCTAACTCAGAATTACAAGAGATCATCTTGAGTTAATTTTTGACACGAAATTCGACAAACATAAAACATGGACCTTTCAGTTATGAAGGTGACAAGTACTTGAGCTGCACCAAGTATGAGGACACACAGTGGCTTAGTAAGGCCAAAAAGTTGAAAGAGACACCTAAGCCTAGCACCCCCTTAGCTACCACTCTAATGGTTGCCCAGATTGTCATTGACACCACATTAGAGGAATTTTGCACCAAGTTCCAGACCAATATGAATTTCCAAAAAAAATAAATATTGTAGTTGTTGTAAGATTGTCAAACCTAATATGATAATGAAAATTTTTTTTTTGCTATCTTTGTACTTGGATTCAATATTGTTGCATGCACCTGTTTATGAAAAGATAACATATCATTACAAGCTTAAAAAGGCATCACAAAGCATAGCTGTTTGTTTACAAAATTTGCTATCTTCATGCTAAAGACCAAAAAAGCATGAACCTACCATCTTCATGCTAAAGACAAAAAAAGCATGCTCCAACCTGCACAAATTACATTAAGAAATACAGACATACTCTGAACATCATCCATCGTCCAAGTCCAAAATAAGTGGTACTATCATCCACAAGGTACCATTATCCATAATAACTGTTCAGAATTACCATCAAAATGACACAGGGTTTGTAAAATAACCAATATTCAACAACCATCAACAAAATCCAAAAAAAAAACCACTATCTGCCAATCTATATTTGTGGATCCTTGTCCTTAGACCTTCTCGGCTGCAACTTTGTCCTAAAACCAGCTTGTTGTGGTCGGGAATGGCCTACATTTTGTTGGGGTTTATCCCACATCGGTTGTGGAGGGGGTTGGTGGTTAGTTTATAAGTGTGAGGGAAAGCCTCACCTCTTGAGCTAGCTTTTGGGGTTGAGAGAGGCCCAAGACCACCCAACACATTTTTCATGGGCATCTATCCATGCACTCTAAAAAAAATTGGCAGCAGTCTCTGCTGCTGCTGCATCTTGGGACATGGTTAAAGGAACTGTAGAGACATGAGGCAAAGTAGAACCTGCCAACACACAATATAAGTAATATTAAAAAGCAAAAACTAATATCCAAAGGTTCAAACACCATCTAAGTATGTTTTTGTGTTACATACTATTTGGTTTGAATGATTTGTTTAGAAAAAAAATTTGTTGTTTTACCTCTAGCCTTATTTTGCTTAAACTTTCTAGCTTTGGGCTTCTTCCCTTGTGCAGGTGGGCCTTTACGAGTCCTATTGTTATGGCCATATCCTCCAAATAACCTGTATTTCCTTTCAACACCATTATAAGATTTCTGTGGTTCTTCCCAAGCCCTCCTCCTTTGAGTCTTAGGCCTACCAGCACCCTACTCAACTTTGGTTCAAGCACCTTAAATTGTGGCTACAAATGAAAATTAAAACATAAATAAATGTAACCAAATCACCACTGTGTAAGATAATTTTAAGGAAAAAGTTAGATACTTACATCACTCCACTCTTGGACAGGTGCCATAGGCTTAATGTAACCAGCATAAGCCTGATGATAAGCGCTGACTTTATGAAACTCATTGCAATAACTGCAAAAACCATTTACTGTCAATATAAGTGCATATATTGGAATTATATACAGTAAATTAATTTATACATACACAAATGAATCAAACTTACTCAACATATTTGATCAGTGCCTGTTTAAAACTAAAACAACATACACACATGGTATCCCTGACATGTTCCAAACATTATATGTACAGGTTTTCTCATCAATGTTTACAGTCCATCTCTTTCTAGTGCTAGTCTCACTAACACTGAACAAATGATCACTAGCTCTATGAACTCTGTAGAACCTGATGTCTCCCTTCAAAACCTCAATTATCCTGGTTTCTCTAGGCACTAACCCATTAGGGTCCCAAGTCCTGGCTCCCACTCTCCTCTCGTATAGCAAAGTTATCATCATAAGATGGAATTTGTCCACTAATGAAACTAGTGGCAACTCTCTGAGATCCAAAATCCATTTGTTGAAACTTTCTGAAAAATTGTTTGTTATGTGCTCACATTTAGTGGCTTCATCAAAATGAGATCTTGCCCAACACTCAACTTTTGCATTTGAATGCAGCCAATTGCAAGCATTCTCATCCACCTTTCTCAATTCCTCTGCTCCCTCTTGTAGACACCAAATTCTGCCCCCAAACGCCAAAACACCCAGAATGTGAAGTGTACTGCGAGTGTTTACACCCAAATTGTATGCCTCGAGATATGTACAAACTCTGAAATAAACTTGATTAAATTTGACCAAAATCTAAGATTTGGACAAAATTTGGAACCAATTTAAGGAACCACTCATTATAATAATACTAATAATAAATATAATAAATTAATGATTAAAAAAAAGTAAAGTAATATGCTTTACCGTTTTTTTAAAAAAAATGTTTTTTTTATTATATACTAATGTAATCTAATATAAAATAAAATTTTATAAAGTAAAGTTTTAATATATATATATATAAAGTTAAACTTTTAAATAAAATATATAAAATAAAAGTTTTTTTTTATATAAAGTAAACTTTTTTAAAAAAAAAAGTTAAAGTTTTAATAAAGTAAAGTTTTTTTATAAAATAATAATTAAAAAAAAGTAAGAGAAGGAGAGAGACGACCATGCATTTTTTAAAGACGCATGGCCGACCTCTCCCTCTCTCTCTTTCTTTCTTTCTCTCTTATCCCTCTCTCGCTCTCTCTCCCTCTTCCTCTTCCTTTCTCCTGCTATTGTTTTCTAAACAGATCAGTAGGTTTAAATGGAAATGCATAACAGAAATTCGGCGTTGTAGGTGGAATAGTCAATTAAATCGGCGTTGAACGGTGAAAGGGCAGTCAAAAATTGCTGCCCAAAATCAGATCTGTTGAATTTAATTGACAATCAACTCCGTAATTTGAGTATAAATTTGTGTATAAATAAGAGTTCGAGATCTATAGAGAAAGACAGAGAATTTGGAGGAGGAAGGAAATTTTCGGAGGAAAAAATTGACGGAGAATTTTGAAGAGGAAGGAAATTTCGGAGAAGAAAATTTAGAGAAGAATTTGAGAAAAAAAGAATCGGAGGAAAAGATAGAGAATTTAGAGAAGAATTTGAGAAAGGAGAAATAAATCAGTGTAAATTTTATTTGTAAAAGTTTAAATTGATGTGGAGGTTGAGATTTCTTATTTAATTCTAATCTTGCCATGGATTTCTATTTTTAGAAGGTTGGTGAATTTAATTTTTTTTTATTTCAGTCTCTTGGATTTGATTTGTTACAAATTTTGTACCGAATGCATTAATGAGATGATCATTTAATTTCTCTAAATTGATATAAGATCTGTTAGGCTTATTAATGTCATGAACGGCTATGATTCGATCTCATATGATCAATATATTTTTTCTAATATTCTCATTAATATAAAATATGAGAATGATGGATGTATCATGATGATGTATGATGAGTGATAGATTTATTTGAAAATAAAAGAATGATGGATGTATGGTAAACATCACCATGAAATGACATGCAGATGGTGATATATGCACCAACGGTTGAATTACTTTTAATTCAGGAAATTATTTGTTGTACTTGTGTGTACAAATCTTGGTGTGCCATGATACAAATCTAGGGTTAGGGTTTCACTTGTGAAAAGATTTGTCACTTGACCTTTTTACCGTTAAAAATTAAATAAATCACCAAATAAGACTTAATTAAGTGTTAGGCTAAACCCATCCAGTGGGCTTACGGGCCCATTCCATTTTGAGTTTCTTAGGTCCATTATACATTTAATCAAGTGTTAGGCTAATTAACCCATCCATTAGGCTTAAGGGCCCATTCCATTTTGAGTTTCTTAAGTCCATTATACACTTAATTAAGTGTTAGGCTAATTAACTCATCCATTAGGCTTACGGGCCCATTCCATTTTGAGTTTCTTAAGCCCATTATACACTTAATTGAGTGTTTGGCTAATTAACCCATCCATTAGGCTTACGGGCCCATTCCATTTTGAGTTTCTTAAGCCCATTATACACTTAATTAAGTGTTAGGCTAATTAACCCATCCATTAGGCTTACGGGCCCATTCCATTTTGAGTTTCTTAAGCCCATTATACACTTAATTAAGTGTTAGGCTAATTAACCCATCCATTAGGCTTACGGGCCCATTCCATTTTGAGTTTCTTAAGCCCATTTTACACTTAATTAAGTGTTAAGCTAATTAACTCATCCATTGGGCCCATTCTATTTTGAGTTTCCTAAGCCCATTATACACTTAATTAAGTGTTTGGCTAATTAACCCATTCATTAGGCTTACGGGCCCATTCTATTTTGAGTTTTTTAGGCCCATTATACACTTAATTAAGTGTTAGGCTAATTAACCCATCCATTAGGCTTACGAGCCCATTTCATTTTGAGTTTCTTAAGAAGTGATGTTAGATGCTCATGTTCAGGCTGGTTTTATTGTGGGATTGCCATTTTCAAATCCAGATGCATATGACTTCCGCTCCACCAACATTGCTCAAAGCATTTCTAACCTAGGGGCGACAATGTTGAAGCACCGTATGACCCCACCACCTGATGAAGTATACAGTCTTCATCGGAAGCTATCAGGTGCATTCTTGGCTTGCATCAAGCTTGGGGCTGTTGTACCATGTAGAGCATTATTATATGAAGTGTACGAGAAGTACAGATTTGGTGAGGATGAAGATGGTGAGACCCTGCGAAGCAGCTCCATCTCATGATAATATCTCATGCTTTTTTGTTCTGTATCAATTGATTTTTTTTATTTATTTATTAATGCAATAATCTGGGGATGCAATTGTGTCCCAATTCTTTTTGCAAATCACGAAACTAGTTGGTTTGACTGGAAAGTTAGGGAAGGTGATTGCATAGGATCTCTCAGGAAAATTGTAAGGGGAACAAAAAATATATGCAAGGATGATGATACAGCCGACTCCCTGAAATGGCGGGCAGGCAGGCAGGCAAAACAATTTCATTTTCAGGAGATGCTTTGGTAGACAGACCTCAATGGCAGTTGCGGGCATTTTTGGTGATGTACAGTAATATAACCAAAGTCTCTCAAAGACTTATTCCTTCTTTCTGGTTGAAGGTATATCTAATCTAAAATAAAATAAAAATGTTGGAGAGATCTATCTTTTTTTTATTTTTTTTATTTTTAATTGAAAACATGTTTGTCGTCGTTTCATATCCAAATGCCCCCATCTTCAGATCTATCTTATCGTAATTAATGGGGAAATAGACAAGTAATTCTCTCTCTTATTTTTTCTTTTCGTGTTTGGTTAAGTAATACTAATAACCCTAAAAAGGTAGAGCTCACTGTCACGGGTTCGGGCTTCCAACTCAAAAGACTAATCTATTAGGTGGAATTGACCCAAACTCATATAAACCTCAAAATCTCTCCTGCCAACATCTCTACCTGTCCCCACTCTCTTTTAGGGTAGTCAACTACCTTTTTGTGGACACAACCCTATGTGTGGGCACACTTGGTAGAATGACTCGGGCTACCCTGCATACTCGTCCCCACCTTCTTTAGGGAATCCATTACCCTCGTTGACACACCTCCCTTGTGTGTGAGCGCTTGGAGTGACATCGGAATGGGTCGGGTTTGCTCTAATACCACTTTGTCATGGGTTCGGACTTTTAACCCAAAAGACTAGTCTATTAGGTGGAGATGATTCAAACCCATATAAAACCCAAGATCCCCCTTTATCTAATCAATGTGGAATTATTCCCTTTTTGTCACTATTCTACCGTGACATCACGCTCTCGGACAGCACAAAGAGGAAGAGGAACGCACTCGACCTCACCCACCCACACACACAATAGTATAGTATTGCTAACATGCAAAATTTGATTCGTTACTCCTTTTAACACTTTTACCAGTGAAAACTTGGAAACCAACCAACAGAGGGAGAAGAAAAAACAGAGAGATCGAGAGTAATTAACCCAGCAGCTTGAAACGTTGGTTTCAAAACCATATTTCTTTTTCTTTTTTTTTTATTTTTATTTTTTTTTATTTTAAGACCGAAACCGAAGACACCGGAACCGGAGAGTGGAGCCTTGTCTTGTCTTTGAATCAAAGATTCAAAAAACGAAAAAAAAAAATCTTGAAAAGACACCCCTTTTTTTCTTTCTTTTTTTATGGTAAATCTGGGGAACACGACACCTTTCTTCTCCCTCTCTCCCTCTCTCTTTTACTCTAATTTTTTTTTAAATACTCATATTCTATTTTTTGTTCCTTATTACTTTTTATTTATTTATTATATTAGCTAAAAAGACGAAAAAGGAAAGTCTCCATCAATGCTTCCATTATTTCTATGTATGTATGTATGTTTGTATGTACATTATTCATAATAAATAGCTCTCCACAAGCTCATTCCTCAGTGTAATTGGGTGGGGCGTTATCAGAAAGAAGATTGTTTAAAGTTGGTTCCCACCCCCACCCCCAGGAAGTTGCTGAAAGAAAGAAGAAGAAACCAATACTGCAGGGTGGTTGTACCATGGCAAGCTTGCTTTGGAAAGTTGTCAACACTAAAGTAAATGGTCCACTTGTCAGAGTTGAAAAGTTACAAAGTTGAAATAGGAGGGTCTGCATAAAAACAAAAAATAAAAAATATAAAAAAGCACCCAATTGTATTTTCATTTATCCTTGTCAGAAGGTTAGATAAGCAAAATGCCTCGTGCAACTATTAACTAGAAATACTACTGGATTAACACATTTAAAAAACAAGCATAATAGAGAAGAGGTAACCAAAAGAAAATGAATAACAAAGAGAAGAAGTGAAAATGATGCCATGTTCAAAAGTAATAGATGGCACAACTAGAAGTGAACTGAAACGTTAACAAAATACTATAGTGGGTTCTTGCGACATAACGTTATAGTGAGTATAAAGAACACAAGCAACATTTTCCCACAATCATATATGGGAAAACTTGGACAGTTTGTGAAAGTATCAAATTAGATACTGCATGGGAGAATGTTAATAAAAACTGATGTGGAAACTGGCTAAAGGCTGTAAATAAGTAACCGATAAAACACTAACCTAACCAGAGTAGGAATGGCACAGTAAGCCTATTTAAGGTTTTAACTCAGTAGGAACTACTTCTTCCCACCACCAGCCTTTGGTTTCTTCTTGGCAGTTTCTTTTGCAGTTTTCTCTGGAATCTCATGTCATGCAAAAACAGTAAATGCTTAACATTAGGAATGAGATACACTACTGTAACATCAAGGAAAAACAAAAACTACACAAAAAGACAAAAAGAAAATACACCGAACTTCCGAAGAATGATAATTAGAGACAAGATAACACCAGTTAGACAAAGTTAAGATATTGGGTAGGTAACAAGAAACTATCTTCATATTAATTCTTCTTCCAGTTTAATGTTAGTAGAAAGGACTCCATATAAACATCGCTACATGCAACATGTGGGAACTACGATCACTTCTTTGGGAGCTTCTAGATGTAATGATGGAAGATATTCTGACATTACATCTGTTCTTCCCCCTAATCCCCCTAATGCATCAGGTAAAAAATGGAATGTAATAGCAAACTTGAAAATAGATGCTTAGATAGCTATGTGGAAGCTCATACCTTCCGCTTAAGAGGAACCGATGCACTCACCACTGGTTTAAAGAAGGACTCTAATCTGTATAGAGCCAGTCAGGCAACATTATTATCAAAGAGGATCTTTCATGCGTTCACTTTCATTTATTAAGAGCACTTACCGGCCTTGAGATGACTTGTTCTTGGCTGCTTTGATCTTTTCTATAGCCTACAGTGTACATAATGATATGTTTTTAAAAGCATAAAACATAATAGAGAGCATAATGTTTAAATTTATAATGATGAAATTTCAGACATGCCTTTGTGACTCGGTCAGTGTTGAACCCATTTTCATTCACCAGAAAGTTTATCAGCCCCTATAGGATGAAGAGTAAATTATCACCTTAAAGATGCCAAACATTATAATTATTTAAAATAAAGATGAGGATAAAACCCTTCACCTCCTCATCCGGAGCACTCCACTTAATTTCTGGTTGCTGATCATTGGTAGAGACTAAAGGTTCTTTAAAAAGATGTCGAGCTTCTTGATATGGCCAAGACTCAGGTATTTGGTATCTGAAAGGGTAAAACACCAGAAGAGTTCAAAACGGTAAGGGAATACTGATTGGTCAATGACATCAGAAGTATAGAATGATAAGTAAAGACAGTTCTTCTGAACCACCTACAAGGATTAAATCAATAAGGATGACACCAGAAGAGCTTTTCATGAACTAAAGATCAAAAGGATGATATCAATAGTTCACAGAGAAGCTGCGATTAATAATGTGCTAGCAACTTTGGGATTTCAGTTAGTTTGTACGTTGACAAATTTGAAAATCTGTCACTATGCAACTCTATGAAGGTAATGGCCTGAGAAAGATATTGTAACTGGAATGAATGATCTTACAAAGTCTTTTGTGAAATAGTTTAATTGACCCAGTCATATATTCAACTGTGAAAATAACTAAGTATTAAGCAAAGAAGAAAATTTAGCGATTTTATTCTGAAGTTTTTGCAAAACATTAAGTTAACTTTATTTCGACCAATCCCTAACAAAATCCATTTACTACATTCACTGAAATAATTCTACAAGTTCCTTTAGGAAAGCTTGCCAGGAATTAGATCACAAACTAAAGTGCAAAGACATGGTTCAATGCTGGTGAACTTTTTTTAATCTATGAAGGTTAATTATATTAGGAGAAGAAGGCCAAAGTCCTGGTATACAAGCAACTAAGCAAGACAAGCTAAGCGAGTAAGATGCTCTCCCACCAGCAGTAAACAAATTTGAGAAGGGAACCACTCTGTAACAAAATCTGCATTTTCAACCTCACTTGAAGGTTCCATCAAAAAAATTACAAGTTTGAAAAGTTTATAACTTAACAATATAAAAATCTAATTAGGCTATGCAAGCTATGCAAGCTATGCAAGAACAAAAGTTTTTAAGAGAGAGAGAGATACGAAATTAAAACACGACAAGAACCTTTCTTCGTTTATATTCTCTAGTATAGTCTCTATAGAACCATGCTGGCGAATGAGCTTCAAAGAAGTCTGTCCTCCAATGCCTGATAAAAAGATTTGTAATAGAAACAATAAACAAAACAACAAATAAGAGCCAGGTATATATATATATATACATATATATATATATATATGTTATATATATGTATATATACGAGTTAGGATCGGGAGACATTCTTATTTTGACATGTTATACCTATATATATGCATTTTTAGCAATTTCCTCCGTGGCAAATGATCCCAAGATCGAGTCTAAGATTTAAAACTATGATACCATTTTTTTACAATGTCCAAGTAAGGTGCGTTAACATGTGCAAAATGCATGTGTTCCCCACTAGTGCTCATAATACTAGGTATTAGAAGGGCAGAACAATTTCAGATAACCTTGGAAACACAAGATGCATATTTCCTAATCTTAAAAACACAATTATGAAAAGAAAAAGGTAGCATAATATGTTATGAAGAGAAATAATTCCTTGTATCTTCTTTTCTTTTGCTACGTTATTATTAGCTCCTAATGAGATATGAACATGGTGTATTAAAGAACTACTTCGTAGAAGTATCACAAGAATACTGCATAAAAGGACAGTCATAAAGAATCTATACTAGCCTCGAATATTGTCACAATAGTCACACCCACAAAGGATGCACAAATCAATAAATTGATCCATAGTGAGGTTTAGCACCTCCAAAACCTGAAACAAAGAATTTGAAGTAGTTAATCAAAATTGACCAATCATAAATAAGCTTTCTACAATGGTCTGCACCTTTGCAACTTCAAATTCAATCACTGGTACTTTTCTTGAGCTTGGATCCATTAAATGACGAAGAAATCTAGGAACTCCAAAAGTTAGTGAATCCATGTCTACAGAAGCCACAATGTAAACCTAAAACACAACAATCTAAATAAATTTAATACCAAGTATTAAAGATTTGAAAAAAAAAGAAAAAAAAAGTAAAAGAAAGAGAAACAAACCAAAAGAAATCCATGAGACGCATACCTTTCCATTTTTGCAAAGTGCAGCACACTCTGCCTCAGCTTCAGAAGCAGCCTAGAAATCAATAAAAGAAGTCATGAAAGGAGGCCACAAATTCATTGTGGACAAGGGATTGTGCCAATAGCTAATTTACACAATCCCAATAGAAAACGTGAGTACAAGAAAGAATGTAATATACACACATAAACAATGTGAACCAATATGCCAAAGAAGTGGTTAACGGTTATATAATCTTACCACAATCACGGGCACTCCCATGAGTTTTAAAAGTTTCTTGCAGTCTTCATTGTGTTGCTTTGTCACCTGAAGAAAACAAATGGCACATGCTCGTGTCTTCAAACATAAATACGCATGAATAAGTACTAACTCAGACCTCACTCGATCTAGGTGAATGTAAAAGCTTTATTTTTCTTCAACTCAAAGCTAGAGAGCAAAGAAAACTACCACATGAACTATGAAAGAGCCAAGTTAAAGGCAAGTGTTTATATATGCATAATACCTGTTGCTTAGTTTATGATAACTTGAACATACACAATGACAAATAAGCCTCTCTACCATACCAATACTACAGAATTTCGGTTTATGTTCATGTGTTGTCCCACTAGGATTCTTTCAGCCATGTCAGCTCCATTCAATACTTTTAGACAATAAGCAAATCCTAAAACATAGAGAATAAGTAGAAATGTGGCACAAAGCATTCCAAAGACACACAAAAGAAATCAAGGACCTTGTAACTTCATAATTTTCTAGATGTTATGTATTGAACTTCAAAATGTATGTGGAATGATGTCTGTGCTGAGCAATCAATATCTAAGTATGGGAAGATGAAACAGTTTGGAAAAGAGAAGCAACCTTGACTGTGTCTCCAGTCTGCAATAGTAACAAAAAATCAATCAAAAAATCGGCTGAAAAACTTCTGTGGCGAATTATAGATATGTTTACCTCTATTGCTGCTGCCAAATCCACAGTGGCATCTGCCCTTTTCGAATACCTGCACAATGAGAAGAAGAACAAAAGAAATGTAAGCAGATAAAATGAGAAACAAAACAAAATTTTTAGTGAGTTAACAAGTCATTTGCAGTAGAGAACATGCGGTTTAGCCCACTCCTGCTTCTTCAGATCCGGTGGATTCCCATAAAAAATACCTAATATAGTAGGGATAAGCAAAATCAGCGAGATTGCAATATCTTCAATAAATATAAGATGCAGGGAGTCTAGAATAATGCACAAACGAACGGAGATAATAATAATAATAATACAAACTTCCCGGTAGGAGTAATAATAGAACTTACATGGGCTTCAATCCAGCCTCCAAAAGCCTAATTGTACGAGAAAACATTCCTTGCAAGTGGCTATAAAACACGATTACACATTAATTAAAAAGAATATGCTAAACACTAACATTAGAGCAAAGGGAAAAAGATTGAAGCTAATAATCTACTACTACTATTTAGTATCCTTTTTTTGTTTATTTTTTTTGTTCTTAGGATATGTTATTAGTTGATGATGAAATAAATACAAAAGAATGCATTCGAAAATTAGAACCTGGTTACTTCACCAGCTTCGTTTGTGAGCATTTATGTCCCACTCCTTCCTACCACAATCTGATAAATTAAACATTCACAAGAAAAGAAAAGAAAAAAAAGAAGATGGAAACTTTAGGTATCGCAGTTGTTGCCCGAACAGGGTTAAAACTGAAAAGAAAAAGCTTTTTCTTTGACAGAAGGGAAATGAAAAGGTGGGTAGATGAAGTAAAGTAGGTAATTAGGAAGACGGGCGAGGAACTGGTAGATGCTCATGCTGGCGTCGATAGCTATTTTACAGCCAAAATAGCTCTCGAATTTCTGTTATTTCATGCATTTTGGGGCGTTGTCCGCGAGTAACTTCGTTAAACCCTAGAAAGAAGCATCAACCCATACCCCAAGTGTAAGTTTCTTTTTTTATTTTTTATTTTTTATTTTTATCTAGAGATGTAAATAAATGGAAACAAAGGGGATTTTGTGTGTGCTAGAGAGTGTGTGTATGTTGCAGGTCAACTATGAAAATCTTATGAATCTTTATACCCATCAAAATCAATATTTTGAAAAAATGTCGATGATGATGATGATGATCAAGAGATAAAGTTCTTCTAACTGCTTCTTTTCTGCTCTGTCGTCGTGGTCGTCTTCTTCTTCTACTTCTATGATAAATAAATAAATAGTATACGAAGGTCAGTAATAAAGGAATAATAATGCGACAGTGAAGGGCTTTATCTTTCCCGCCTTATCTAGTCAAGCCCAAGCCCAAGCCAAGCCTGAAAATCCTAATGCTCTGTTTGGCCGCACTGAAATATGCTGGACTAGGTTTTCTCTAACCCGTTCTGAGAAAACTCTGAAACTGGTTAACCAAAAAGTTGTTTGTCTAACACTATATCCTTGTTAGGTTTACTTTGTATGGTGTTTGTCTAACACTATATCCTTGCTGTGTTTACTTTGCATTCTGTTTGTCTCATACTGTATCTATACTAGGTTTACTTTTGTAGACTATATTTTGAGGTTTACTTGTAGGTTGATTATTAAAAGTATTGTAACTTCAATATTCAAATTGGACCAAATCAAATTGTCATGAATTTATCTATGTGACCCTCATTTGTTCTTTCTTGATGTTTATCTACTTCCGAACTCAAGTTATCTTTATTTATATAGTCGTTCTAACAATCTAATGACTGAGATTTCTTTTGATAGTAGCATAAAACATTCTAAGTTCCTGTTTTCTTACCTAATAGCTGAGTGGTCGGGCTCGGGTAGACTCGCCGAGTTACTCGCGAGTAACTCGGGACTACACCGAGTTGATCCTCACCGATTCCCTGAGTTACTCGACGATTTTTGGAAGACTCGGCCGAGTTAATGGATTACTTGGATCGGCGAGTTACCTGTACCTGACTCGGCCTTTTCATTAAAAAAAATAGAAACCCTGGTCTATTCTACCAAACTCATCGAGGAAGAAAGAGAGGGAGCAAGGGAGGGAGAAAAAGACACCGTCGACATTCATCGAGGCTGTGAGAAGGGTACGATTTTTTCCTTCTTCTTCTCTTCTTCTTTCTTCGATTTACAGGCAGCAACAGTAGCACGTAGCTACTGCTGACTTTATTTTTTTTTCCTTTTTCTTCTTTTCTTCTTTTCTTTTTTCTTCTTTCTTCTTCCTTCTCCTTTTTCGTCGTGATCTGCAGCTTCTGCTCACCGTAATCTGCAGCAGCTGCTGCTGAACAATTTTTTCTTTTTCTTTTTCTTTTTCTTCTCCTTTCCTTTCTTCCTCTCTTTCTCCCTCTCTTTGAGCTTCCACTCCACCGTACCAGTACCAGTCGTAAAATTTAATTTTTCTCCCCTAAATCATAATTTTTTAGTTGTTAGTACGCAATCCCTGATCTGATCTTGTAATTTTATTGTTAATTTGGCATTTTGTATGTTATTAGATTATAACTGATGTTGTGAATTTAATGGGAGGAGAAGTCATCATGGAGTGAGAGGGGAACAGTTGTCACGGCCGAGTCACTCGCCTGACTCAGGGATCGCCCCTAGGCCGAGTCAGGACTTCATCCAGCCCAACTACTTAGCCTAATAGATTAGAGATCTTTAAGTGAAATTAGCGTTACAATAGCTTTCCCTTACACATCCATAATCTTGGTTTTATGTATTCTCATAATGCCAACGTTTAATAGAATTGTAGATATTGAAAGCGTTTAGCTTTTATAACCACTAGTTATGTTTCGTTAGAGCATTAGGTAAGATGATGCTTCATAGTTACAAATGCCCTGTATCGTAGAGAATTACAGGAAATTGGGAAATAGTTAATATTTATAAATATTAGTTTTCTTTAATTAGTCAGTATAAAGAACTTGGACATTCTTCAAATGGCATAATTTAATCCATTTTTCATCGTCTTTTGGAAACCTGTGAAATTAGTTCATCGATGGAGTCTGCAGATGTCTGGTTTATCATTGTCATTTCTAATTGTATTAGAGAAAGTGGCTTAAAATTGTCCACCCAGTCCTCATTGCGAATTCTTTCTAATTGTTTATGTTGATGCTGAGTCAGATGACTATAATACATATTCGTCATAATCTTAGAACTTTGAAGCTTTAAGAAATAAATTATGTATTTGTTTTCTTAAATCTAAGAGAAAGATTACTTATTTAAGTGGTGGTTCTAATGCTTGTAGTGCAAGTGTACTGAAGTATCAAATTGCAGAACAAAAGGGGGAGTCAAGTTCTCACTTGGGGAAAAGTTTAGAAAAAGCAATAAAAAAGAAAATACATTATCAAATTGCAAACCCTATAAAATTTCATTGTTAATAAAGTTCCAAAAAAATTTAGAATAATTTTTTTTTTCAGAAACAAGTTGCAGATATTTTACCCTAAAAATCTAAAACTCAACCAAATTAATTTTCTTTTTCTACCGTAGAAATCTAAAGATCAACCAAGTTCAAATATATAGACAATAATATGTGTGACTAAAATTGACACCGATGCAGTGAGAGAATATAAAAGGAGGAAGGAAGGAGAGAGAGAAACAGGGAAAAGACTAAGAAGAAAGTGAGAATGAGAGAGGGGTGAAGGAGATCGAGACATAGATAAAGTGAGAAGGATTTCTAGGGTAGAAAAAGAAAAATAGTTTGGTTGAGTTTTAGATTTCTAGGGTAAAATATCTACAATTTTTCTTCCTCGGTAAGAGGTTGACTCGGGGAATCAGTGAGGATCAGCTCGGTGTAGTCCCGAGTTACTCGCGAGTGACTTGGCGAGTCTACCCGAGCCCGACTACTCAGCTATTAGGTAAGAAAAAAGGAACTTATAATGTTTTATGCTACTATCAAAAGAAATCTAAGTCATTAGATTGTTAGAACGACTATATAAAAAAAAGAGAACTTGAGTTCGGAAGTAGATAAACATCAAGAAAGAACAAATGAGGGTCACATAGATAAATTCATGACAATTTGATTTGGTCCAATTTGAATATTGAAGTTACAATACTTTTAATAATCAACCTACAAGTAAACCCCAAAAAATAGTCTACAAAAGTAAACCCAGGATAGATACAGTATGAGACAAAAAGAATGCAAAGTAAACCCAACAAGGATATAGTGTTAGACAAACACCATACAAAGTAAACCCAGCAAGGATATAGTATTAGACAAACAACTTTTTGGTTAACCAGTTTTAGAGTTTTCTCAGAATGGGTCAGAGAAAACCCAGTCCAGCATATTTCAGTGCGGCCAAACAGAACCTTAGGATTTTCAGGCTTGGCTTGGGCTTGGGCTTGCTCGATAAAGGCCTGAAAGATAAAGCCCTTCGCTGTCGCGTTATTATTCCTTTCTTGCTGATCTTCGTATACTATTTATTTATTTATCATAGATGTAGAAGAAGAAGACGACCACGATGACGGAGCAGAAAAGAAGCAGAAGAACTTTGTCTCTTGATCATCATCATCATCGACATTTTTTCAAAATAGTGATTTTGATGGGTATAAAGGTTCGTAAGATTTTCATAGTTGACCTGCAACATACACACACTCTCTCGCACACACAAAATCCCCTATGTTTCCATTTATTTACATCTCCAGATTAAAAAGAAGAAGAAGCTTACATTTGGGGTGTGGGTCGATGCTTCTTTCTAGGGTTTAACGAAGTTACTAGCGGACAACGCCCCAAAATGTATGAAAGAACAGAAATTCGAGAGCTATTTTGGCCGTAAAATAGCTATCGACTCCAGCATGAGCATCTACCAGTTCCTCGTCCGTCTTCCTAATTACCTACTTTACTTCATCTACCCACCTTTTCATTTTACCTTCTGTCAAAGAAAAAGCTTTTTCTTTTCCGTTTTAACCCTCTTCGGGCAACAACTGCGATAACTAAGGTTTTCTTATTTTTTTTGTTTTGTTTTCTTTTCTTGTGAATGTTTAATTTATCAGATTGTGGTAGGAAGGAGTGGGACAGAAATGCTCACAAGCGAAGCTGGTGAAGTAACCAGGTTCTAATTTTCGAATGCATTCTTTTGTATTTATTTATTTATTTATTTTTGAATTGGACTTAAATTGAAGATGAATCCCCTTTGTGGGACTCGATACCAGAACCTACAATTTGGACAACCATATTTCTAACCACTCTAATTTTTGAATGCATTCTTTTGTATTTATTTCATCATTAACTAATAACATATCCTAAGAACAAAAAAAATAAACAAAAAAAAGGAAACTAAATAGTAGTAGTAGATTATTAGCTTCAATCTATTTCCCTTTGCACTAATGTTAGTGTTTAGCATATTCTTTTTAATTAATGTGTAATCGTGTTTTATAGCCACTTGCAAGGAATGTTTTCTCGTACAATTAGGCTTTTGGAGGCTGGATTGAAGCCCATGTAAGTTTGTATTATTACTCCTACCAGGAAGTTTGTATTATTATTATTATTATTATTATTATTATCTCCGTTCGTTTGTGCATTATTCCAGACTCCCTGCATCTTATATTTATTGAAGATATTACAATCTCATTAATTTTGCTCATCCCTACTATATTAGGTATGTTTTTGATAGGAAGCCACCTGATCTGAAGAAGCAGGAGTTGGCTAAACGACATGTTCTCTACTGCAAATGACTTGTTAACTCACTGAAAATTTTGTTTTCTTTCTCATTTCGTCTGTTTACATTTCTTTTGTTCTTCTTCTCATTGTGCAGGTATTCGAAAAGGGCAGATGCCACTGAGGATTTGGCAGCAGCAATAGAGGTAAACATATCTATAATTCGCCACAGAAGTTTTTCAGCCGATTTTTTGATTGATTTTTTTTGTTACTATTGCAGACTGGAGACAAAGAAGACATTGAAAAGTTCAGTAAACGGACAGTCAAGGTTGCTTCTTTTTTCCAAACGGTTTCATCTTCCCATACTTAGATATTGATTGCTCAGCACAGACATTATTCCACATACTTTTTGAAGTTCAATACATAACATCTAGAAAATCGTGAAGCTACAAGGTCCTTGATTTCTTTTGTGTGTCTTTAGAATGCTTTGTGCCACATTTCTACTTATTTTCTATGTTTTAGGATTTGCTTATTGTCTAAAAGTATTGAATGGAGCTGACATGGCTGAAAGAATCTTAGTGGGACAACACATGAACATAAACCGAAATTCTGTAGTATTGGTATGGTAGAGAGGCTCATTTGTCATTGTGTATGTTCAAGTTATCATAAACTAAGCAATATGTATTATGCATATATAAACACTTGCCTTTAACTTGGCTCTTTCATAGTTTATGTGGGAGTTTTCTTTGCTCTCTAGCTTTGAGTTGAAGAAAAATAAAGCTTTTACATTCACCAAGATCGAGTGAGTACCACTCTCAACCTTTTCTTTGGGCCACATATTGTTGGGCAGAGAATATAAACAATGTAACGAGTACTCATAAAGTTAGGTCCGAGTTAGTACTTATTTATGCGTATTTATGTTTGAAGACACGAACATGTTGTGAAACCCTACTAATAACAAAAAAAATCTACTAATAATATTAATAGTAGTAATAACAATAATATGTGCAACAAAAAAGGGGGGATATACTAATATTAATAGTAGTAATAACAATATTATGAGCAACAATAATAAAAAGATAACTTACTAATAATAATTTCAATATTTGTAGCAATAGTGTGCACAAAAAAAAAGAAAAAAAAAGAAAAGAAAGAAGAGAATAAAAGAGAGAGTAAGAGATATGGTGAGAGAGAGGGTTAGAGAAACCGAGAGAGAGAGTCTGAATGAGGGAGGTGCTGTGAGAGAGAGAGAGAGAGATCACAGGAAGAAGGAGACGGCAGCAGCAGCAGCAGCTGCTGCTGTCCACGCCGGAGAGAACAGCAGCTGCCGCCGCCAGCAGCAGCTGCCGTTCAGCTGAAGAAGAAGAAGAAGAAGAAGGAAGAAGGGGGAGAAAGAAGAAGAAGAAGAAGAAGGAAGAAGGAGGAAGAAGGAGGAGAAAGGAGAAGAAGAAAAGAGGAAGAAAAGGGTGCTCCTTGGGTAAGATTTTCTCACCCATTTCACTCCCATTTCAGCTGAAATTTTGAGTTAATAACTTAG
>MVGT01003122.1:1196-16196 GCA_002174775.1 Macleaya cordata
TTACTCTCTATTTTTATCTCTAGCTCTCTCTCACTTACTCATTCTCTGTGTTTTTAGGGTTCAGGTTGAGCCGTTGAGGCACAATTGTGAGGAACCTCCGGTATCTTCCTCTCTCTATCTATCTCGATTTCACTCTCTAGCTTTCTCTCTTACTCTCCTAATTTCTAGGGTTTTGGATGAATTAATTTTTTAGTCTGATGAAGAAATACTCAAATACTGCTATTTTTTTTTCCTGTTTTTTAGTGGTCTTCTTATATGTAACTTGAGAGTATTAATTTGCATGATCTAAGAAGAGGGTAGTTGTTTGTTAAATAGGACAGCTTAATTTGCTAACTACGTTTGAATTAGGGTTTAGGGTTTTGTTTGAATTATTTATTTTTATCTAGGTTTCTGCCAATTTTATGATCTGCTTTTTTGATATTTGGTTATTTGATTTGTTAAGTCGTTGGGGTTTCGAAAGGGTTTGTTAGGGGGTGTGCATTAAAGCAATATGTTTTCATTGGGTGTTAAGGTGATTCTAGTTTTGGGTCATCCAAAACAGAGTTTTCGAAGTGTGTACTTCATTGGAGAAGTAATGGAGTGATTAATACTGAGATTTTTTATTTGTTTTACAAGTTACAACCAATGTTACTAGTGATTAATGTTTTTTTTGTTTTTGTTCCCTTGATTGGCCATAATGCCTTTTTGCTCTTTATTTGAATCTTTTGCAGATTGATTTGACATCACAGATTGTTCGGATCAGTTCAGCTCTTAAGGTACCTTGCTGTTGTCTTTCTTTGTTTCTGTATTCTATGGCATTTTTTTATCAAGTTCATGGATAACTATTTCCTAGGAATAGTTGACTTCTTGTTGATGTAGCCCTTCTTTTACAGAATCATATTGATAGCATTGTCCAAGTTCTTCGTAAATCATTTCTACAATCAATTAACCCATGCCAAGTGCTAGTAGGATGGATTAAAATCCGATATGAATTTACGATTCTATGGCTGTTCTGTTTTTGAAGTGATATCATTTTTAATGCATTGCTGAAATACATAACATGTTTATTATCCTCTACATCATGGATGATATGAGATTTAATGATGATAATATATAATTCAATTTATGAGATAGTGGTTAATTTGTGTAATATACATAAGGGAGAGCTAATTAATTAGTTATATTAATTTCTATTCTCGCATAACAAGAACTGGATTTAGTTCATCTTCAACAATTNGAATAAGTCAATACTCTTGTTAGAGATTTTTGTTGTACTCTTATCACCTTAGTAATTTTTAATTAGGTGATAGTGTGATCCTTAACCATAGTCACATTAACATACGGTTAAATTTATTAACCGTAGGGCGAATTTAGACTTTCATTTTCGACGAGGAGATCGTGCTCGAGGTATAAAGGAGGTATTCAATCATGCACACACTCAACTAAGGAATGTCATTGAGAGAACATTTGGTGTGTTGAAAGCTAGATTTCTAATTTTGAAGGCAATGCCTCCTTACAGTTTGGAGACCCAAAGGGATATAGTCTTTGCTTGCATGGCTATACATAATTTCCTAGGTCGAGTTGCATTGGATGACCCATTATTTCAACAATATGAAGATGATGCCATTGAGGTAAATAATGAGGAAGAAATTCAAGTCGAACCTCCACAAAATTTATCCCATAATTTTGGACGGGCAGAGCAAGCTTATATGGTCACGTTACATGATCATATTGCTAATCAACTGTTATCACATAGTTGAGTATTCAAATCTTGTTATCTTTAGTTGGACTTTAAACTTTGTTGGCTTTCTTGGACTTTATAGCTTTGTTTTTAGATTACATTTATGTGTTTGTAATTTTAAATGCAAAACAGTTTCATTTATATTAGTGCTCATGTGAATTCTTATTATTGTTAAATAAAGTACCATATTTATGAGATTGATGAGAGTGTAAGAAAAAGAAGAGAAAATAAAAAGAGAAGAGGGAGTAGAAAGAAGAGAAGGAGATGTGATCAATCCATCAAAAATAATATAAATAAAGGCAAAAGTATCAAAAAGTCAATCAGACATAATTTATTAAAAGAATTCAGATGAAAAAACAAACAAATTAAATTCAATCAAGTCGGATCCCAGATGATCTCACTTTACCCCGCAATTTTTAAAATACAGCTGAATGGGGGTGAATGGGGGGCTCCATCTGACTAGTGATAAATGACGACTTTACCCCGCAATTTTTAAAGGATAATCGATCCAAACTTCGATCTTTTAAACAAAACAAGAACTCCACTGTTCCCACATCAAAACCCAGAGAAATGAAACCCTAGAAGATCTGAGCTTGCAGAGTAAATCAAAGATCCAAGGTTAGATCTCTCTATCTCTCTCTCGTTTTCTTTCTCTGATCATGCCATTGGAGCTCGATCTCTGCAATCTCTCGTTCTCTCTCTCTCTTTCTCTTTCTTTCTCTCTCTTTCTCTTTCTTTCTCTCTCGTTCTCTATCGCTCTCTCTCGTACTCTCTCTCTACTCTCTATTTTTATCTCTAGCTCTCTCTCACTTACTCATTCTCTGTGTTTTTAGGGTTCAGGTTGAGCCGTTGAGGCACAATTGTGAGGAACCTCCGGTATCTTCCTCTCTCTATCTATCTCGATTTCACTCTCTAGCTTTCTCTCTTACTCTCCTAATTTCTGGTATTTGATTAGATATGGGTTTGTTCTACATTACAATATGGGAAGATTATATTTGTTCTCAGTTTTTTTGTGCTAGCTAGGAAAAGTGTTTGGTTATTCTTTAATCTTCAGTTCTGATTTCTCTGTTCTTTATTCCTCCTAAAGATTGACAGACCCTTTTTGCTGGGTGTTTGATTAACTTTGGTTTTCTGTTACCTCAGCTTTGTTTTATAAATAAGAAGGGTGTTTGATTTTTTGCCCAACAGGTAATCCACTCCCGCTTGCTTCCAAGACCGTCTCTTCAACTTCTCTGGAGGTGGCCAAGCTGACCCATCTTTAGAATCTGGCTTCCTAAACATAAATGAACATGTTGTTTCTTATATGGTAGGTGAAAATGAGGTGGAAATGAGGTAGCATATAATTTAAGCATTGGTTTAAAAGTAATGGAACAATCTTTGTTAAATTTCTATGGGTGGTTTGATTACTGAATGTATTTTGATTTGTTGTTATAGTCTTTGTTTGAATTGATTTGGTTCGATGGAATATGAAAACGGGGTTGAAATATTGATATGGTATATATTTCGTTGAACCTTTTAGTTTAAGACCATGATGCAAATTCCTTAATACACATAAGGGTAAAATTGTCAACAAGAAGATTAGTCAGATGAGTCAGATATGTAAAAAACAAACATATTTTTTCTTAAAAGTCAGATGAGTCAGATTCAGATGAATCAGATCAGATGAGTCAGATTTAAAAAAAAAACACGGCCTAACTCTTTAGATTTGTTTTCTCTCCAGCTGAAACCAGCAACACCTACTTCAGATTCTCCACCGCACCCCCTTCATCACCAGCCATTGCGACTCCATTTTACCCCAGCTTCTTCGACACTTCCGATCTTTATTCTCCAGGTATTTCTCATTTTACTTTCTCATCTCTTCATCACTCATGTGATTTAGGGTTTGGGATTTGTATTAGGGTTTATACTCCATTCGTAAGCTCTGTGTTGGGGTAAGAAATTTGTGTTTGGTGTTGGGGTTCACACAATGGGTAATATATGAAAATGACTAGCAATCTTTTTTGTAAACTAAATAACATAATGGGGTTCACACATAATAATAGCAATGATTGAGTATTTTTTTTTAATCTCAATTAGGGCTTAAATTTTTTACTGATTAAGAAAGGCTTTGTGATAATGGTTGCTGTGAACGACAACAATTTAGACAGAGAACATTACAACAGTTATAATTCAAATTTTTTAGGTGTTCTGGAGATGTAATATTTTATCAATGGCTTCACGAGAAGGTTCGAAGGAGGAAGGGATTTGTTTGGTGTGTACTGAATGAATGAATGGTTGAGCAACTACTCAGCTTGGCTCTCAACCGTTGCACAAACCAACTAGTTTCTTCATTAGCCAAAACAGTTCATTCGAATGCTCTCAAAATTGGAGTTCTATCCAACCTCCATTTTGCCACACGCGTACTTGTTGCCTACTGCAAATGTGGCGTTATCGACGATGCACGCAAACTCTTCGATGAAATTGCTGAATCATCCTACGGTCGTCAATTATCGTTTTCTTCATCTTCATTGGATGCTGTCTGCTGGAACTCAATTATATCAGGCTGTGTTAACAATCGAAGAGATAAAGAAGCCTTCCAATATTTCAAACAAATGCAGCAATCATACTATTATAATTCTTTTCCGTTTAACAACCATAATAGTGATGATGATTTGGAGGACTTCATCGGTCCCGACTCTTATACGCTATCAAGTCTTCTTTCTTCAAACTATTGCTTGCAAGAAAACATAATCCCTGGCCAACAACTTCATGGGTATACAATCAAGAGTGGCAATTTCTCAAATTTTTCGGTTGGAAATGCTCTTATCACGCTTTACACCAGATGGTGTAGACTTTACGAATCAAAGTTGGTTTTCCAGTCCATGCCCAGGAGGAATATTGTTTCTTGGACTGCATTGATCTCTGGTTACGCTCGACAAAGAGACCATGAAGAAGAGTCGTTGAAGCTTTTCGTACTTATGATGAAGGAGAATGAACAAAGGCCGAATCAATTTACTTTTGCTTCCATATTTGGCTCGTGTGGGAGATTGGCGTCGCTTTCTCAAGGAATTCCATTTATCTCAACTGCTTTGAAGATGGGTTTTCTTTCTGACATCCATGTCCAGAATTCACTTGTTGGGTTCTACTCAGAGTGTGGCTGTATTGAGGAAGCTATAACAACATTTAAAGCAATAATAAATCCAGATCTTGTATCCTGGAATTCTCTCCTAAAAGGGTACTCTCAACAAGGGAGAGGGAATGAAGCTCTGCAAGTTTTTGAGGAAATGCAAGCAAGAGGTGAGAACCCGGACGCCATTACCTTCCTTTCCACCATTTCTGCTTGTAGGCACACAGGAATGGTTTCCCAAGGGCTCCAACTGTTCAGGAGCATGAAGCTAGATTACAGGATTGAGCAGGAAGATGAGCATATTTCATGTGTTGTTGATTTATTGGGTCGTGCCGGTCGGCTTGATCAAGCAGAGGATTTTATAAGAGGGATCAAATTCGATCTCAGCCCTTCGGTATGGAGAACACTTCTTGGAGCCTGCAAAATCCATGGACGAACAGACGAACTAGTAGAGTTAGCAGCATCAAAGCTTCTTGAACTGGAGCCAAGTGATACAGAAGCTCACATTGTGCTCTCCCATATCTATGCAACAAAGAGACAATGGGATATGGTTGCAAATTTTAGGCGTTCATTTAAAGAGAAGGGAGGGAGTAAGGATCCTGGATGCAGCTGGATCGAAGTGCAGAACAGTGTTCATTCCTTTGTAGCTGGAGACTCTGGCCATCCCTTGATCGATGAGATTCAGACAACATTGATTGAACTTACTAACAAAATCAAACAACAAACTGTAGAAATCTTGTTAGAGTAGTTGAGAAATAGTAGCAGAGAGAAAGAAAGAAACTCCTTATGGTATCAAGTGTGAAAATCAAAACATGTAAAGTATTTAATCTTGTAAAAATTGCCAGGTTTTCTAGAATTTTAGTGCTTCAAAGTCACCTCATCCATATCCACATTGAATGTATCTGTATTTCAAAGAAGAACCCATTCTTACATATGAAGACAAAGTGGTTCAAACAAAAACGTCAATTTGAAGGTCACTCCTTAGAATACAATCCATGACTACCAAAACATAAACATGTGTAGTATTCGATCCTTGTAAAACTGACATGTCTATTTAATAAAACAGAGTGGTATTGGTTTATATCTAGCCATCAACGGCTAAGAGATAAGGACTAGATACCATCTTACGGTCTTATCACTTCACACATTTTAACACAATTTTTCACGTTTTGAAAACTCCCGCTCACTCAAAATCAGGGAAAATCGTCTGTAACCCTTTTTATCTTCTCCCTTTTCTTGCTCCCCACACCCTTGACAATTTCTCAACTTGCACACCTCCAGCTCCACCTCTCTTTCTCTCTCTTATGACTTTTTTTTGGTTTTCGATATAAGGATTTTAGGTTTTTATAGCCATCTCTTTTAGTTGTTTCTTCTCTTTCTTCTCTACAAACCTTTTCTTCATTGTTGGTTCATCAACACAGATATTGTCATCTCTGTTGCAGCTTCCGAGATAATTGAATGGAGCATCAAGGGTCACTAAAGGCTGTAGATTTTGTAGGTGAGACAATCTTAGAACCTTAATTTTTTTTTTTAATTTCCATGTTTTTAAGGTACTAATTTAGGGTCTACCGCTATGTTTTGGTTAATTCTTTATCTGATAAAGAGCTCATCTTCAAATTAGGGTTTACCACTAATTTTAGGGTGGGTAATTTTTTTATTCCCACCAGTTGCATAACTTTTATTGTATCCATGATTTGGGTGGGACGAGTGTATAAGAGGGGTTACTTATTCAAGTACTAACCTACCTGGCTACTTTGCCTGAAAAACATAACCATCTATATTGTTTAGAGCAGCTTATTACTTTTCCTTTTTCACTTACCTGGATGAAATTGATTAATTTGAACATATATTGATTTAATTCCTTGCTACTTTACCTAGCTAAACACATAACCATCTATATTGTGGACACATCAAAACATATGTTGCTTATGTTATCTGTGTTTAGGTGCTTTTGGTTTATCCTTGAAGCTTATTCAGATTGGTTTCTTGACAAGCTTATTCTGTTTATGTTACGCTCTGAAAAGATGAATTGGTGAATGTTGGAAAAGTCTGTGAACCTTTGGATATTGCTTTTCTACATCCCAATAATTGCGATATTTTTGATGTTCTACAGGAAATTAGATGTGTGTATATCTGTATTATTTGTTTTCTTGAAAAGGAGATTTAGGTCAATATTATATGTAAGACCTTGTTGAATTTTTCAAATTTTAGAAAGAAATTTTCTACCCATGCTGCTATGTAGAATTAGAGAGATAACTCTAGACCATTTGTGTGAGATACATCAATGAATTATGCTTTTACTTATAACTAATCTGAATTTGATAACATGTTTCTTACTAGGAGAAATTGGGCCCAAGGCCAAATTTAGGCTTCTTCTTGTTGAGAAAACCAACCCAAAGTTTAGCTTAGTGAAAACTCCAGCCACCTAAACACTCTTTATTCTAAAAACCAAAATTGATTTTTTCCAAACAAAAAAAAAATTGGAGAGACAAGAACTTTTTAATTGACAACCACAATACCGCCACCACCACCACCACTATGTTACTTCTTATGAGTTGTGACAACATCTTAAAATTGCATATTTAAAATTAATGCATGTACAATTAACTATGTACTCCGATCCGCTCTCTCTCTCTCTCTCTCTCTCTCTCTATATATATATATATATATATATATATGATTAATTAATTAATTAATTATATTCTAGTCTTGTCCGTGTCCTTTTTTTAAATTAACGGTTCGCTGTGTCATGTTGTGTCCTGTGTTTGTGCTTCATGGTCAATGGCTTAAGGCTCGGCTTGGTACAAACATTTGAATTGTATTCGTTTACATCTTTTTTTAGAAAAATGGGTTGTTTGGTAGCCTAAGGTAAATTTCAGTTACAGGGAACAAACATTTACCGCACACCCCACCTCTTCAAAGCTAAAATATTGAACGATTGCGGCCATTTTAGTGCTGCGAACGTTTGCATCCCTCACTCAAATAGTTTTTCTCTGCATAGGTAAAGGGGTTTATTCCTAGTAATCACGAAGAGCTTCTAACAGTGGCCATTTTAATGGCAGATACACGTACCAGTTGACGATACTACTCACAAGTGCAAGGAGCCCTTTAACCTAACCTAACTATAGACATTTGTTTCTTCCTCTCTTATAACACTTTTTTTTTTCTCTCCTCCATCCTTACAGTCGTTTGCGCTTCAATTGATAGAAGTTGTTTCTTGGAGTTGAGCGACGTTCAACGAAACTGTAGAATTTGAAGGTTAGATTTCCTTCTTGGGGTTTCGAAACGAACTACGTTTTGGGTTTTTCTTTACAAATTGAGTTTTGCGAATTTTGAGCTACATCGACGATGCGAATGAGAAATAAGAAGCCCAAAAGTTCTCTTGAGGACCCAATATCTGTATCTACTTATCAACAACAACACCAGCAACAACAACAACAACAACAACTGTAATCCATCTTCAACCAGTCGAGCTATTCTTCCTTGTTGTTCGTTTCGTTTATATATTGTCTTGAGTTTCTATTTTTGTGGTAGTTCTAATCTTGGTTTTGGGGTTTTATGGGGTTTATTAAGGTTGAATTGCTACGAAGGAGAACGCCTCATTCTTCTACTTAAATCACTCAACAGGTAATCAAAGTTAAAGCTCCAACGTAAGTTCTGATTTTTCTTTTTTTCTTTTCATCCCTGTTTATGTATTTTCACTTGAACTTATTTATTTGGCTTCTCAAGGTGAAATTTTGATCTCCTTGATTCAGAGTATTTCTTATTGATATTGGTGTTCACAAAGATTTCGGGTCTGAAATTACTCTTTTAATCCACTTATATTCAAATAAGAAACCTGTATTGAAGATTGGAAATTATCCTTTGGTCAAGCATTATTTTTTTGATATCCTGAATTAGGACATCTTGATGGAAAGTATATCTTACCTTGAAATATTAGATCTTATGTAATAAATTCATGCTAAGAACCACCTACTCTAAAAGCTCAAAGTGTTAAGAGGGAGCGTAAGAATACATATAACAAGGGTTTATGGATCTAATAGGTAGTAGATATGCACAGAACAATAGTTGGGTTCGTCTCTATTGAGTCGTCATTGTTAATTTGTTAAGAATTCAATATGACCAGCTTGGTTTGGGATTAATGTTACAGGAACACTAATTTAGCTCACTTTAAGATTGTTTCACTCTCTCTGCTTAGCTAGCCCCATTGTTTCTAACTCAGAATCCCTCTATTGTTGGAGCAATTTTCTTCTTATAACCGGGATTTTATACCTAGTGATATGTTTGTATATTACCTTTTCAGGGATCTACCTCTGTACTATGAGAGTTCTTCAATCTTCTTATAAACATTGGTTTGTTTATTTTGTCACACAGGGAGATTGAATCAGCCAAGCTTTCGAATGGAAATTTGCTTGAAAAATTATGGATTAAGGTATGTAAGTTTCTAGGTTGTGAGTAAATTTTTTGGTAGTATTAGACTGTTATCTGAAACTTGTGATCTCCTGTAGCAACAATTTTCAGTTGGGGTCAATGATGTAACCCGCACATTGGAGCGGATGACACCAAATGCTGAGTTGGGATGTTCTGCTTCACAGCCTTCTGTGGAATGTTGTGAACGTAAAGCTTCTTCTGTTCAGCTGCAGGTACACTTCTAATTGCATTGATTATCATAGAAAGTTTACTGGCTTTGAACCAACTTTTGGTTTTATCTGGTTCCAGCTTAAAGTACCATGAATTTCTGACATTGATGTTCGATGCCAGAATCCTAGCATCAATTCGTACTAGGTTGCTTAGAGTACCTTTTTCTTCTATTTCTAACACCCAACGTTCTCTGAACTATGTATCCTCCATGGTGCATATGTCCACCACAATTGGTTCTCTCCCAACATTTTTGAATGCAACTTCGATTCATTCCTATAAGGCGATAACAACATTAGGTGAACCATATTCTGTTATTTTTTCACTGGGATGCTTGTTCTTAAGGTGGGCATTGATTGCTTCCTATTTGCACTAAATAGTGGAAGTTTGTTTAACCATCATTAAAAACATCTCGTATCTGTTTTACTCCCATCTATGGTGGACTTTATTATGATACTTGATTTGGCATCATACAATACATTTATCCTAGAATCTCTTTGATGCTTTTTGAGTAATGCACATAAACACTTGAAGAAAAGGCTTGTCTTTCTGGATTTGTCATGGATGTAGGCTGTAATTTTAGCTTATGATTGCAACCCACGGTGGCTAACAAAGCATATTCCGAGCTTGGCATCTTCAAGGAGGGTGCCACTAATTTTCGTCAGAGATAAGAAGGGTGGTTCCTTAAGATTAGGTGAACTTGTGAAGCTTAAGACAACAATAGCGATTGGAGTAAAGATACACTAATACGACTTAAACGAATACAAATTCTATAAGATCAATTCTCATCTTGTAGTCCTGTTACTATTGTCTGTTAACTAAGTTTTCATTTCCATGTAGGCTAACGGAAGTGGGATTAATAAACTTATAGAGGAAATTCTTCTGGACAATGGTAATGTCGTTGGCACTGGATTGTCTGAAGGCTGCTGACATTTTCATGCAAGTGTTAGCTGAAGTTAGTTCAGGTTTAGTATTAAGTTCGATATTAAGTTATGGTAGACTTATTAATAGTTTTATATAACAATGTACCAGTAATAGATTCTCCATCACGCATGACAGCAAGTGTATAATATGGTTATAAGTTCGACTGATATTCTTTCGTCTTTTTTTTTGTACAAACTTTTCTCTCTTCTCTTCTCATTTTAATGATGATGGAAAATAGCGATTTCTAGTAGTGTTTAACGTTTTTACGACCATCGCCTAGACAATTAAGTTAAGATAGAATCCATTATATCTCATCAATGATAGGGAAATAACTATCACAATAAGTTCATAGAAAAATAAGTCAAGTTATTCAATAAAAATCAAATTGTCGCATAAAAGAGCTGAAGACCACGTTTATGATTTTTGAAGTTAGGGGTTTTCTGTTTCTTATTAAAAGAATGATAACATGTATTCTCATCAACTAATAGTTCTTATTAGTTGATAGGGCTTATGAGCTATTTATAGGGCTCATAAGGAGTAGCTGGATGGTTGACCGCCGCCCCCTTTGTCCTGGAGGCTCTCCGGCCGGGGAGGTGCTTGCTATCGTCACCTTTTCTCCCGGTGTATGTGAAAAAGAGTGACGAACCCATTTTTGTTCGGTCATAGGTTGGTCCAAAGAACGAGAGTCGGCTTCCTTAAGTCCGTTGTTCCTCAGTAGCTCAGTGGTAGAGCGGTCGGCTGTTAACTGACTGGTCGTAGGTTCAAATCCTACTTGGGGAGAATTTTAAGTTCTAGCTTTTCTGACCTAGCGACCCCTGTCCTTCTCCTTAGTTTCTAAACTAGCAGAATCGTGGGACATCAAAAGTGGGAAGTTGATTGTTGGAAATGTCTTCCTCACTCTCGTATAGGTGAACTTGGTTCGTTCAATTCTTAGGGAGAAGAAGGATCCACTGGGAATGAATGGGAAGACTTGAGTAGTATCTTCATTAGCCGGAAGGAATTAGTCTCCACTAGCGTCATTCGAAGAACGAACAAGAAAAGGGTTACTGTTTAGGTAGGATAGATGGATGTGGTCCAATGGCTAAAGCTCTGCCAGCTTCTTGTAGACTGGCAGTCTCCGAGTTGTTTTTGGGTGGGATGGTAGAGTTTTTCTTCGCCACTAGTGGCAAGGAAGTTCTTTTAATTAGCAAGGGGGGGGAGGAAGATCTCCACTCATTCATTCAGTGCCTGCGGTGAGGCGCGACCCACAACAAACGAAGGAGGAAAGCTTGCTTGTTGTAGCCCTATTTTAGTGGACTAGGCTTGGTAAGCGTAAGCTATTTTAGTAGGCTCGCTTCTAATCTAAGTAGGCTCGAGAAGGGTAGGCTCGCTGCTTCGCTCAGCAGAAGAGTACGCGCGCTAGCTAGCTCAGTGCCCTATTAGTAAAGCCGAAGGGAAGAAAACAAGCATGGTCACTCCTTTTAGGAACATGGCTCCTTTACTAATAGGGCACTTCACTCGCTGCTCGCTGGCTCGTTCATTCACTTGCTCATGAACTCGCTGCTTCGCCAGAAGCGACTAGTCGCCTCCTTTCCTCCGCCGAAAGATGCTTAGCCAGAAGCGACGAAGGGGGGGGGCTGGGGAAGGCCGACGACTACATGAGGGGGAAGCTGTCGTAGAAGCTTTGCCCCTTGCTTTACAGAGATTGTTATGAACTGACTAAATGACTAGATTCTCCCGGAACGCTAGCTAAGCTAATAGTCTTAGTTCCCTTCACCTTCAATCAAATCAATAAGAACGAACGCCGCCCTCCTTCTTAGAACCCATTGAGGGGGGCCTCGGCCCGGGAAGGGGAGAGTGGCCGAGTGGTCAAAAGCGACAGACTGTAAATCTGTTGAAGTTTTTCTACGTAGGTTCGAATCCTGCCTCTCCCACTTGTTGTAGACTTCAGAGAAGAGAAAGGAGGCATTCGTCAGCGTAGGAAGGCCAACCGAGCGAAGCTCTTTCTTTTTTTTTGGCCGTGCCGTGAAGTGAAATTGTATCGTATGTTAGTTAGAGAGGTTGGCGAACTACTACGATCTATAGATTCCCCATCTATATCCAATCCCAACGAGAATAGAAGCGAGTCGCTTCCGGCTTGGCTTGTAGTCGTAGTCTTTTAGTCTCTGTAGTCGGCATTCCTACACGCACGCGCCCGCCAGAATGCCTCCTTGGTTCGGGACGAAGCCAAGCCGATACATACGATAGGCGAAGGAAGCACCCCCCATTTCATAGCGCCTGGGGAACGCAAGTTTGATCGAGGATTGGATTGGAGAGGAGAGGTGGAAGAAAAGGCTCGGGATGGATTTAGGAGTCTTTGTGCGAGCCGTATGCGGTGAGAGTCGCACGTACGGTAACGAGGGGGGTTCGCGTCTATACGTGTAGTGTGGTGGTTGGGCCTACCCACCCTATTTGTTCCATGATCTATGGGTCTACTGGAGCTACCCACTTCGATCAATTAGCCAAGATTTTTACCGGATACGAAATCACTGGTGCTCGATCTAGTGGTATTTTTATGGGGATTCTATCTATCGCTGTAGGATCCCTATTCAAGATCACTGCAGTTCCTTTTCGGGCGGCTGTAGGACGGACGGCCGCCTATAGGTGGTAGGGTAGGGTGGGTGGTACCGCTCAGATTGCGGCCAATCTTCCTAACCGCGCGCGGGCCGGGCTTAGAGCGCGTGAAACTCATCACTACCTCGTAAGGGCGTTGAGACCATAGCATGTTACACGAAAGCGCCGCTTTCTCTGGAGTGTTGTCACACAGCTGCCCGCCTAGAAGAGCCACTCGCTCTGTAGTGTTGTCACACAAGATAAGCACGCCGCCCGCCTGCTGGCCGGGCGAATCGAAGTTATCTTCCGGTCAACTGTCCACCCAGTCAAGTGCAAAAAACACAGTGGAATCACGCAACGCACGCTGCTGGTGTGCTTCCTGCCCACGAGGAAAGAAAGAAGAGCGACAAGGTTCAGTTCAGATTTGACTGTTTGCAGCATGGGAGCTGATTACCCCAAAAATCCCTGGGAACAATGAAAAAAAAGATATCTCGGTAACGAAAACTATAGGGGGCTGTATTGGCGAGATCCAACGGTGAACAGCTGCCCAAAAGAAAAACCGCCTGGAAGTCCGAGGACCTTTAGTACCGTACCCTACCCCCGAACCAGCAGCCTTCGTGCCAAGCAAGACCGCCCTTGTCCCTTTCCTTTCTCCATTCAGCCTCCTTCTTTGCTTTGTTCCAATAGAGTCTAAGGCAAAGCTAAAGTGGTTCGTATGCCTACTTGACCTACTTGACGAAAGGGAACGAACTTTGTTTCGTTTCCGGGTTTATGGATTGGATTCAGTCAGCGTCACGACATAATCCAAAGGAAGGAGTGACGCTTTGGTTACCGGCGAACGCTTCCAAAGGCGACCCCCATTCACTTATAGTAATAGGCGGGGCGCTCCCTATCATAAACCAACAAGGGGCAAGCAACAACATACTGGGGCCCCTTCTTAGTATAGGGCCCCCATCATGTTTAAGCCAAGATTTCAGTTGCTTGTTGGCCTGCGTATAGTTTGGGGGTATAGTTTGGGGGTATAGTTCTGGCTTTCAAGTACAACGTAGAGTAGGCTTTGCTGTTTCCTAGATTGAAGTAGCCTTTCGTCGCCCTACCCTAAGAAAGAAGTCACTATCAAACAGCTCGCCCTACTGAAGTACCAAAGGTGCGCTCCGCCCGGTGACTAAGAAATGGGTTTGCGACTGAAGGAAGTAGGGCTCCTATTGACTAAAGGTTGGTTCTTCGGTTTCCTTTAGAATGAAAGTCGCTATGAAGCCCCTACGACTTTGTTTGATTCAAAAGGCGAACAGCCCCCCACCTTATAGTCGTATGGGGTGGGGTGCTTGTGGTAAGCTGCCTTGGATATGAGGAATTCCTAAAAAAAAGGCAAAGTCCGGTATTTGACGAAGATCTTTCTATCAATAGATAGGAATGAGTGTTCGATATAGGGGATAGGATCCATCTGCTCTTTCTCTCTCCATTTTTTTTTTAGAGAGAGCAGATATAACGATATAAAAAAAAATCGGGAGATGATAAAGGATACATAGACATCTAAAGGGATGTCTATTCTATTCCTCTTTATTTTAGAGAGAAAAAATAAAAAGATATCTCGTTCATCTATCCATTGATTCTATCTATGAATCAAGTCAAAAGAGTTCGTTTTTGGGTTCCCCGAAGCCCCGAATGGATTGGATCGTTTCTGCCAACGAAATGAACGCGGAGCCCGTTCCGAATGCTTCTCCGATCCGGAAGTTCTCGCGAAGAGAATAAGATGCTGCTCCCCCTCCCTCTGTCTTTTCCCGCTTTGCTAATCTTCCCCTCTAACGCGGGCCGGGCGGCGGCGGGCGCGGGAGGAAGAAACCTAAGAGAAGACGCTCTTCTCTTAGGTCCTTTTTTTTCAGTGCAACACAGGAAAGCGCCCTCTTTTTGTCATCCCTGCAGCTTTCCAGAGGCTTCTTTTTTGGTATTGAACGCATGGCGTAGCTAGGACCCTTCAAATCATGTTTGAGCCTATGTTCAAACCAAACCCACCCCATAGCGAAAGAATGCCCGCCAAGTT